>JAXQQM020068499.1:0-79214 GCA_034641835.2 Pinus albicaulis
TTGTAATATGATTAAGGACATCTGGACTGTCCTTGTCCTATTATGAGTCTATCTCCTAGTTTGAGTTCCCACGTGCATAACCACCTACAGAATTCTGTTCAAACTTCGTGGAGAGCAACAAATGATGAGGGAATGATGTGGAATACGACCATATGTGTTTTTCTCTGAGATGACACCTGGAACCTGCGTAGACATGAAGACAGCTGCAGAATCGGCAACTAGCTACAGAATGTCTGCATTCTGTAGCTAGATCTAGTTCAAAAAGTACTACAATGACAAAATCATAAAAACATAGCAAGTTAGTCATGATATTCGTTCTTAAAGCAATTTAAATTAATTCTATTGATCATTTGAGCCTGTAATTAATAATGGACAAAGGAAATGGAGTGGAATGTGGTGGAAGAAATAACATCTTTGGAGCTCAACAATGCCCTCAGCCGAATAGTGATGGATTCCACTTCTGATCTCCATTCCAACTCCCGGACATGAACAGACTTCGGTGTGGGATGCCTTTTCTTCAACCTGAAACTTTAATGGTCTCATCTTAAACGTGGTTTCATCCACGTAAGTGGGCCTAATATATGTCTGCTTGTGAGTGACCCTGAACCATATCTGAGAGGAATATCTATCCAACAGATTCCTCAAAACCCTTTGCTACCTCGCCACTATATCCACCATCTTCCTGTACCAGAATGTGAATGCCTCTTCATTTACCTCCTTTGTGCTGGGATCTCCCGAGATTTTCCAGGGTGTAAACTTCATCACCCTTTGCTGATCATTTGTGATTTCCGTGAGTTGTCTCACCCCTGGGTGAGTCTGTTTCCACATAGAAAACGCCATTATGAGGTAGTCCTAAATGAAATCGGTGGCTCTTTTGTAGTTATCTTCGCAGGCTTTGAACAGTTCATTCAACAGAAACATACACCAGTTTAGTTGGGTTACTTGGAGGTAGTGTTCCGCAACTGAAATGGTGTCAAGGGTGCATTCTCCCTTTGTGTAGTGCCTCATCGTCTTGCCTGTGATTAGGTAATAGGAAAATTTTACTGCTGGACTGTTGATGAGGTCTATATTTGCCCCCTTCCCTCCTCTTTTAGTTTCGTATTTCTTATAGTAATCACAATATCCCGCCTTGTTTTCTCTCTTAGACACATTATGGAATGTCGTGGAGACATCCATTCCTTCTATTGATAATCCCGTGAGTTTGTTGAAATCTTCTGCATGTATAGGTATCTCCCTCCCTAGCCACAATGATCCATTCTGGAGTCTGCTCAGCAGGAATTCCGTACACTGCATTGTTGCTCCTATGGTTCCAAACACTGGGAGGTTCCTGAGGTTCAGTATTTTTGACCTCTAGATACCTCTAAACTCTAGATTCATTCTTGTTGCTTCCCCTCCTCCTTCCATAGCATAATTCTCTATGTAGACCTACCTCTTCATAGCCAAAAATTGGTATGAATCTATGAAATCTATGTCGATCAGCGACGCCTTGCCATACTTTCCCACTAACGATTCCATTTTTTGAATTCTCTCTTCGAGCTCAAGCTCAAAAAATATTGTTGCTACCTTTGTCATATGTGTCCTTCTTTTGTATACTTTAAGTGCTATCCCTACTTTCTCTCTGTGAATTCCTACTACTGGATTGTCTCTTTGAACTTCCTCTGCTGAAATTTCACTTACCGCTGCGGCTGTTTCTTGTTCTAACTCAAAATTTTCTGGCATTCTCGTGCTTTCTTCTTTCATGCAGGTTAAGTAATGTAACTGAAATGAATGTTGTTGATAAGACCCCATAACTAATTAATTTTTTCTGCCTCCCTCGCGGCTATAATCATGCGATTAGTTACCGCGATGAAGTGTATTCTGACATTGCTGACTGTGACTTTGGGATTTGGGTAGACGTGATGGGTAATGATTATGGCTTGATATGGAAAATTTATTACGGTATGGTTGTTACTAATTATGGAAGTTAATTCTCAAATCCGGGTGATCCTACGGACTGACATCTGTATGATGGGTTATTATGATGGAATGATGTTTGAAACGCTTGGCTTTCTGACATGGATTACGTGCTAGACACTACCGTCCCCCTGAACACAATCAATTGTGATGCGGTCTCCGCATCGCAACAGTTTATTTTCGTCTTGCTACTGTATTTTGTTCTTTATTGTGATTCCTATTCTATTCTCTTCTCAGGTGCGAGAGAGCTACTGACTCAATCTATCTCTATTCTACCCTAATAACTCCTCTCAGTTACGAGAGTTATTTGAAAAGGAAATAATGAAACTTACTCGTGATAAGGCTTCAGGCGTGCGCCATTCACCCATCCTTGTAACACTTGGTCATCTAGCTATGCCAACCAAACTGCTCCTGAATCTCTTATTTCAATGACATGGTATGGTCCCATCCAATGCATTCTGAGCTTGCCCGGGAACTTTTGAAATTTTTTGTCATACAATAAAATTTTCCCTCTGACTGCGAACGTTTTATGTTTGATATGATGGTCATGCCAAGATTTTTGTCTGTCTTTTTGGACCGTCTAATGGAATTCCACCAGAAACATGTCCTCTTCAAGCTCTTGTAGCTCATGGAGGTGTTCCTTGATTGAGTCTTCCTCTGTTAAATGTAGTGTTGAAGTGATTAACATACTCGGTATGATAAATTTAGCATGTACCACCGGGTCCCTCCCGTACACCAGCTGGAAAGGTGTCCGATTGTGCAATATTTTTACAGTTGCCATGTATGCCCATAATGTTGCTGGTATGCGCTCATCCCAGTTATCTCGATTGGCATTGAAAATCTTTGTTAGTTCTTTTTCTAGGATCTTATTAAATTCTTCAACTGTTCCATTTGCCTGGGGATGGTACAGATTGCTCTTATGATGTTGCACCATAAAATTATCTAACAGAGATTTGATTGTTGTAATGATGAAGTGTGTACCTTGATCGCTCGTTATAATTTCAGGACAACCAAATCTGCTAATGGTATTTTCAAAAATGAACCTAGCTGCTGTATCTACCGTGAAATATTTCACTGGTGCCACCTCTACCCATCTGGTAAGATAATCTGCTGCGGTAATTATGTACCTTTCCTGTGAATATCTTGTGATAGGTGCGATTTGTCCTATAAAATCAACTGCCCATTTTTCAAATGGCTGCAGTGCTCTTACAGGTTGAAGTGGAAACTCATCTCCATGTGATGGATGTCTCGTTCTTTGGCAGACGTCACATTTATTTACAAATGCTTTACTATCCTTATGTACTGTGGGCCACCATAACCCTTCTTGTAATATCTTTCTTGCGATGTTTTTTGCGCCGACGTGACCCCCTGCAACTCCGCAATGACACTCCCACAATATATCCTCTCTTTAATTGATACTCATCTAGTTTTACGACAAGATGTCTTCTTTGAGTTGTTTTATATTCAGTCGGGCACTGTCCTGTTGCTAGAAAGACTGTTATCTAATCCAAATAGTCCAGGATGGCTACTACTCTTAAGAGATCAACGTCCGAAAGCTGATAATCCAAGGACCCTCCATTCTCTCCATTTTCTAGACTTGATAAATGGTCAGGACCCACATTTAATCTTCTTGTTTTCACTATTACTTCAAAGGTGAACTCCTAGAACAGTAGGAGCCATCTATAGATCCTTCCTTCAAGGACAGGTTTGTTGACTAGGAAATTCAATGCTAAATGGTCCATGAATAATTTGAACGTACCTCCTAATAGATAATGGTGAAAATTCTGAAGGGAATACACCATCGCAAGAGCTTCTCGCTCTGTTGTTGTGTAGTTCCTTTCAACCGTTGACAACTTCCTACTCGCAAAGTAAACTAGGTGATCAATTGAAATTTCTCCTGGCTGAGCCAAAACTACTCCTAATGCAATGCTGGAGGCATCAATATGGACGTGGAATTTCTTGTCCCAATTAGGATGGACTAAGATGGGTGCACTTGCTAGATTTTCTTTCAATGTATTGAGGGCATTAGTACAATCGTCTATCCAAATGAATTGCTTTGATTTCCACAACAACTTTTCCAATGGGGCTGTTATATTTGTATAGTTGCGAATGAATCTTCCGTAGTACCTGGTATGTCTAAGTAGTGATATTAACTGTTTCACAGTTTTTGGTGCTTCTATGTTAATTATGACTGCCACTTTTGTTGGATCCACGTAGACACCTTGTTTACAAACAACATGTCCTAGCAGCATCCCAAACAGTAATGAAAATATGCATTTCTTAAGATTGAGTAAAATCTGGAGTTGTTTGCATCTGTCGAAAATTATCCTTAGTAAGGTTTCATGATTTTTTAGTCAGCTATAAACTGTCCAATCATCCATATAAAACTCAAGGAACTTGTGGATATATTCTCGAAATGTTGCTATCACAATTCGTGAAAACACCGCTGGTGATTTTTTCAGCCCAAAGGGCATGACATGATATGACAACGAGCCTCATTCAGTTGTAAAATTTATCTTCTTCTTGTCTTCTTCGACTATTCTCACTTGATGTATCCCGAGAATCCATCTGTAAATGAATAGGCTTTGTTTCCTACCACATTTTCGAGCACCTCATCACTGAACGGAGTGGAAAATGGATCATGTATGCATGCATTTTTGAGGCTTCTATAGTCAACACATACTCTAATCTCATACTTTTCCTTTTTTCTTTGTATGTAATATCCCAAAATAGGCACTGCAACAATATATGAATAGTTATGCAGAGAAATAACACAGATCATCTAAGATCAAGAGGCCAATATGGAGGCTCTTTATTTACATTTACATCAGCAAAATATATGCATAAGATAGCCTATGAGATGTACAATATGAAATATGAGACTTTTATAGAAGAAAATCCTCAAAAAGAGGTGTTGCAACCATGTATTAAGATTGAAAAGAGCTTAACAGTGTTATTTTATTAACTGCAACTATTGTAGATTACACTTCAGATCTAGAGCATATCTGTGTATAAAAATTTAGATCTATATCATGTCTATACACTAGATAGGCTCTTCTTCAAATTCCCCTTGGGGTTTTTAGCAAAAGATGAAATACAAGGAGTAGATCTGAGATCTCATGTAGCAGATCTACAGAAATATTCAGAAATTCATGGACATACAAATCTGATCTAAAATATACAATATGATGATCCCCTCCAATGGATCTCAAATGTGAAGGGAAGATCCCCAACACATGAAAACCACTCCTCCAAAAAGTGTGCCAAAAGACCCTGCAATAGTACCCACACAAATAACGCAGTTCTGGAAGCAAGACTATGCTGTAGGCTTTAGAACATGTTTGGCCTCAAGCCAAGATATGAAAATGTAGCTCCAATCATCCAATACTCTCTTGCCAATGGGATAGAAAACTTCCCCACTAAAAAGGAGCACTAGAATGGCCTATATCTGAGTAGATCTAGCCTCCACTTGCTGCAGCTTTCAAAGAAAACCAAACCCTCAACAGGATCTGCGTTTTAGTTGGAAGAAGAAGCTTGGCCTTCAACCAGGTAGTGGAAAAGAAATGTGATACTCTTCCAAGAGGCCTCTCAAGTAAAGAGGTGGGATCCCCAATCAGGAACACCCAATGCTAAACAACATTTTCAATCTAGGCTAAACATCCAAAGAAAGCAGTATGTCTAAATAGAAAATACTTCAGAAATCAAATATCATTCAACAACCTTTTCATGTTGCCATCCTCTTCCTTTTATAAGTTGAGAGCTTGCAAACCCTAAACCACCTCCAATGAAATAACTCCTTTCACATGAGCCACCTCCAACTAAAATTGCGATGTGCCTCATTGATGGCCACTCCTCCAAGACATCGCTGTTAATTTGGTCATGGTTGACCCAGTCAAAAGAAATAGCCCCTTTCACACCTAAGGGTGCTTATTTAAATAGCCTAGATTTAGCCTTGTTCATATGTGGCATTGATTTATTTACTGTTTATGAGTTTTATTGATCCTCCTTTACACATTTATTCATGAAATATAAAAATAAAACAAAAATGAATATTCCCATTAGCTTGGGACTAATTGGGAATATTACAGTCCTCCCCTCCAAAATGTTGCTTGTCCTCAAGCAACTGATAAGGTGAGTGCTACAACTCTTCTCCTCCTCCATTGGTGACACCATGATCATGTGTTAAGCTTCCTCCATAAGCTGAGTGTTCACCAATCCAACCCTCCATGAATTGTTCCTCCAAATTTCTCATGAGATGTAAATAGTCCATCCCATAAGGAGTCAATAACTCAAATGAAACAAACATGGCTGAACCAATGCTCTCCCTGAAACATGTAGCATAAGACACATAGAGAGTCTCCATCCCATGTGGTACATACATGCCTCCCATCCTCCCTCCATATATTCCCATAAAAAGTACAAGTATATCATCAATGTATGGGAGCAAAAATACATACATACAAACAGAATTTGAGCATGTCCAAGGGGGTCATAGTCCCACATATGGAACCAGCACAGTACATCTCTTGCCTACATTAGATCAAGATATGGTAAGTGGATTTCCCACCACTTACTTTCTGCCCATGTTATCTCACTATGGCTGAAAGTGTGAGATATGTTTGGTGCTTTAGGAAAGCACTCATCATGATAGAAAATGTCCCTTTTCTCATCAAGGGAGTGATCAAATTCATAAATTTTTGTGGCCCATTGTTGGCCATGAGATTTACAAGATGTATTACTCCTCCTTGGAGCCATGGCCTACATAAACATGGTTAAAGAATGTATACAATCAGAAAATAAAACATGCCTTACATGATCAGATTCTTCACCAACAAGACTCCTCATACAAATGGAGTGGTGCATGGATCTATCTCCTTTCTCAAAAGAAGGGAGAGATGGTTGAAATAAACCCTTCATAGAGTCATGTTGCTGCCTCAAATCCACATAGTTCATGCATCTTTGAAAATGTTGATATAGTTCTCCTTCAAAGTCCTCCCAATAGTAGCTCCTCAAGATGATGTTGTTGAGCTTCACAGAATATGTGTGACTGAAACAGAACTTTTCATAGGCCCTTTGTAGTAACTTCTCCTTGAGCTTGGAGGCTCTAGATAAGAAGATCCTACCATGATGATAGATGACTCATCCTTGGACTAAATAGCCCTCTTCATGCAACTGGTCATCAAGTATCATACAAGTGTGAAGATTTTTGGAATAATCCACTAACAATTGGGATTTCCAATATAGATCTAAACTGCTTAACAATGACAATGTTGATAGTGTATCAACAGAAATGTATTTCATGTTTCTACTCTTCTCCTTGACATCTCCCATGCCAAAGGTGTGTGTTGGAAGGCCATTCCCTCCATTCTTCTCTCTGTAATATCCCAAAAGAGAGAATTTCTACAACAATAAGAATATCATAAGATATTATTAAGTTGGATATCCAGTAATACTTGAACACAATAATGTAAGTTATGTCAATTCACTTCTTAAATGTGTATTAAACACATTTTCATCAGATTAGGAGCATATTAGAAAAACTATGTCTCCATATGTCATCTCCAAGTGGGGAAAAGCAGTTATCTGGACCATAAAAAACACTATTTCTAGAAAATAAATTTGTAACTGTGAGAAATGGGACTTGGATCCCTTATTTCATGCAATATACATCTCACTTATATAATGGGAGCTGAAACAAATCTTTCTAGCTAAGTTAAACAGATCTCCCGGTTCTTATATGGCTGAAAAACACTGAAAACCTATGAATTAACTCATACAGAAAAATCTGAAGCAATAACAGCGTAATTACAAGAGGGTTTCTATAGCAATATGTTTTAGACAATATATCTGGATTTTATTTATCCAAAGCACAGAGAAAAACAGAGATCTAGCCTCTTTTATATAATGTAAAGATAACCCGGCAAGGGTCTCTTGGAAGCTCATGTACAAAAGGAGTAGATCTGAATATTCAGCTCCAAAATAATGCAGTCCCCTCCAACATTACATGAATAGATCTGAATAAAATATAATAGGGACGATAATTCCTTTTCCTAGCTTTCTGGAAGAAGGGTTGGCCCTTCCTCTAGGAAACTAGCCCAAAATCAATGTATTAAACCTTGCTGCAACTGCTCTCTGAAAAATGACAAAATTCCTCTATGGGACTGCATTGTAGAAGTGCAGAGATGCTCTGGCCAAGTGCCAAGATGTGAAAATATGCCCGGGAGTCCTTATTTCTGATCTCCCAATGGATATACAAGCTCTCCACTGAAAAACATGCCCATAAATGACTCAAATAGATCCTCCTTTGCTGTACCCTGCAACACAACCCAGCTCTAAATAGAAACTGTGATGTCGCTGAAGGAGGTAGCTTGGAAAAAATTCTGAAATGAGGAAATGTAGCCCAAATAACCTCTCTTTCCCTAAGGATGAGGTAGGGATTCCCGACCGGGAACACCCTTGTGCTAAACAGCGCTGCAACCCTGCTAAACAACAAGAGGAAGCAAATTCTAAACAGACCCAAGAAAATAATAATCAAAGCATGAATACAATAGTTTTCCTCCTCTCCATATATAGCAAGTGCTCCTCTCCACAATGGGTCCCACCCATATGTTCCATCTAGCTCATGCAATTTGTCCTCCATTAAAACTGCGAAGTCCATCATGGAGATGTAATGTATCTAGATAGTGCATGTGGATTTGGTTAAATATGACTAAATCAACATGATCCAATCATGTTCACACCTGTAGGTGCTCAATCCAGCTGCTTATTCTTCCCCTTTTTCACATGAGGAATTTTATTTTCCTTCTAAAGAGGCTAATGGGCCTCCCTACCCAATTTATTCATCAAATATTAACTATAATGTTCCTTTTAGCTTGAGGCTAAAATTTGGGAACATTACAGTCCTCCCCTCCAAAATGTTGCTTGTCCTCAAGAAACTGCATAGAGAGAGAAAAATTCCTCCCCTTCTCCTCTTGTGGCCTCCTCATCAATAGTCCCCACCACTACTCAAGATAATCTACAACAAATCTACCCTCCAATGTCTCCTCCCAAAGATGCATGGCCAAATGGCTAACATCATGAAAAGGTGGAAGGTGTAAGTGGAAACCTTCTTGCTGTCTCATGGCCACCTCAAGGTAGGAGTGATGATACACATGGGAAATCTCATTCCCAATGAGTGACCCACTTACCCATGCTATCATACAAATGAAATGAGCCATCCTAGGTAGCTCATCAAATAAGTCTACAACCCCGGGTTTGTGCAATGGGTTGGGGCTGAATGGAGAGTTTATATTTTCCCATCCGAGTATTTTCTCTCTCCATTTATGGTAAGTATGAAGGGGTTTATGATATTGGGCTGAAATCTCATGGCCTCCAGAAATGGCCCAAGCTACCCCACAAGATAAGTCAACCATGAAGTGCCTCCTCCAAGAACGCAAGTTCTCCCAATAGCTCCTCCTACATGAAGGAAAGAGGTGTGTTGTGGAAATCATGGTGTGCCCATGGTTTCTCTTGAAACATACAACATGTAAAATAGGGAGAATCATACTCCCAATGGGAATCTCCATCTCAAACCCCACTCTTCAAACAAATCTTCCCATGAGTATAAACATATCAGCAATATATGGAAGAAAAATACAATGAAAACAAGCTTCCAAATGAAAACCGAACAGTGAATCATAGTTCCATACAAGGAACCAGCGTAGTGCATCCCATGCCTGCCTCAAAAAAAAAAAAAGTGCTTCACCAGCCACTTGTTTGCTACCACAGTCATTTCATAAGATGGAAACATAAAGATACAATGTGGTGTCAATGGTGCACACCAAGAATCATGTGGATTTCCCCACAAACCACCTATAAGGTAGCCAAAATCAATGCTACAAGTATCTACAAGTACATCATCATACAATATGCAAGAAGAGATAATTCTTCTTGATACATCATGCTGCTCCAACAAGGAAAATAAGTAAAATAAAAAATGTAAAATTATACCTCCTCCATCATGTACTCGAGATCTTGAGCTGAAATGGCTCAACTAGAATTTTTCCCTCACCTCCAATGAGTAGGGAAGTGGTTGTGACCTCCTCTCTATCACCATCTGGGCTATGCATCTCCCCCTATGCTGAAATATGTCATGCTGAATTCCATCCCAAGTGAACTCCTCTGCCAGAGTAAGATATGCATCATAATGCATGGAAAGGAAGTCCTCATGTGCTGCATGAAGCAACTCCTCCTTGAGCTTAGAAGCTCCAGTCAAGAAGATCCTGCCATGAGAATATATGACCACATCATCCACTATATAATCATCATCTCTATCCGGGTCATCCAAAATCATGCATGCACCAAGATCCTTGGAGTACTCTACCAAAAGTTGAGATCTCCAATATGGATCAATCCTCCCAAGAGACAGCATTGGTGATCTACCATGTGAAGCTCTCCTCATGCTGATACCTGCTACTTTGACATCCCCCATGCCAAAGTCTTCCTCCAAACTCTTCACCTCTCCAAAATCCAAGAGTGGTGAACCCAAAGACAAGATGTCTCTCATTAAATGTAGATCTAGTGGCCTCCCTGGTGGAATGACTCCATGTAGTGAGACATCAAAATCTGAAGTGGACTGTATATATGAGTGGACTGGGTTTTCCCTCTCTTCATTGCGCAGTGCAGTCCCCTCCCTTTGTGAAAAAACCTCCTGAAATAGATAAGGGTGAATGCTCATCATCCCTTGATGATGATCCTTCTCCTCTTCTTCCATATATGAGAATGCCTCATCCTTAATGAGAGACCCTTGATCTTGGTCATCTCTTGAAGGAGGAAACTCCATGTCTTCACAAATAGAAGAGGGCTCTTCAAGAAGCGGGGATCTTTCCCTTGGAAAAATATCATGCATATTTTTATCCCCCTTAAAATTATGGAGTGGAGTTGGTTTAATAGGTCTCTCCAGCTCATGCAAAGTGTTTGAGTTTTTGTTTTTAACAAATGATGGTTCACAATGTTTTACATTAAATATTCTCACCAATTCCTTAGTGAACCCAACATAAGTTTTTACATTTGCATGAAAAAATGTAGTAGAATTATCAAACCACCAATTGTGGGCCATACCTTTGAGGTGCAGCGCTGCTACTCTGATGGCCTCCTTCTCTGAAACTTGGTGTAGCTGAAAATAGGAATCTAGCTCTTCTACCCAAGCTTTGGCTGTGCACTCTGTTGATCCATCAAAGTGAGATAGGAATATTCTACCTCTATTACTTCTTTGTGGCTGCTGGATCTTGAATCCTTGAGTTTGAAAAACCCTTGGAAGTCCAAGTGCTCCTTGAATCTCCATGATTTAGATTCATACTCCCGAATATAGTCACTCAAGGTCTCCTCCCTTGGTGTATCTTCTTCCTCCATCCTTCTTGGAGTAAATGTGGGCAATAGACTACGCTGTGGATCTGCATGTGTGACTGAATGCTCACACCAATCATGGGAATTGCTAGGGCTTGCTTCAAACCCTCTCAGAAATATTCTGCACTCCTCCCCTTTCATCTCCTTAAGATATTCTTTGATATTCTTCATAGTTTGGAAAAGAAGCAGGGAGATCCTCTCTTCCTTCATTCCTCCAATTAATGGATTCATGCTTTTTTTTCTTCTGCACAACTTCTCTTTTCTATGAGAAGATTCTCCTCCTAATGGCATAATGTCTTGGATGCACATGCTGAGCCAAGATTATGCTCTGATACCACTGTAATATCCCAAAAGAGGGAATTTCTACAACAATAAGAATATTTGAAGATATTCTTAAGTTGGAGATCCAGTAATACTTGAACACAATAATGTAAGTTGTGTCAATTCACTTCTTAAATGTGTATTAAACACATTTGCATCAGATTAGGAGAATATTAGCAAAACTATGTCTCCATATGTCATCTCCAAGTGGGGAAAAGTAGTGATCTGGACCATAAAAACGCTAACTCCAGAAAATAACATTGTAACTGTGAGAAATGGGACTTGGATCCATTATTTCATGCAATAATCATCTCACTTATAGAATGGGATCTGAAACAAATCTTTCTAGCTAAGTTAAATAGATCTCTCGATTCTTATATGGCTGAAAAACACTAAAAACCCATGAGTTAGCTCATACAGAAAAATCTGAAGCAATAACAGTGGAATTACAAGAGGTTTTATATAGAAATATGTTGTATACAACAAATATGGAGTTTATTTAGCCAAAGCACAGAGAAAAACAGAGATCTAGCCTCTTTTACACAGTGTAAAGACAACCCGGCAAGGGTTTCTTGGAAGCTCAAGTACAAAAGGTGTAGATCTGAATATTCAGCTGAAAAATAATGTAGTCCCCTACAACATTACATGAATAGAGCTGAATAAAATATAATAGGGATGAGAATCCCTTTCCTAGCTTTCCAGAAGAAGGGTTGGCCCTTCCTCTAGGAAACTAGCCCAAAATCAAGGTATTAAACCTTGCTGCAGCTGCTCTCTGAAAAATGACGCAGTCCCTCTATGGGACTACACTATAGAAGTGTAGATATGCTCTAGAAAAGTGCCAAGATGTGAAAATATGCCTGGGAGTCCTTCTTTTTGATCTCCCAATGGATAGACAAGCTCTCCACTAAAAAACAAGCCCAGAAATGACTCAAAGAGATCCTCCTTTGCTGCACATTGCAACACAACCCAGCTCTAAATAGAAAATGTGTTGTAGCTGAAGGAGGTAGCTTGGAAAAAATTTTGGAATGAGGAAATGTTTCCCAAAGAACCTCTCCTTCCTTGAGGATGAGGTAGGGATTCCCGACCGAGAACACCCTTGTGCTAAACAGCACTGCAACCCTGCTAAACAGCAAGAGGAAGCAAAGTCTACACAGACCCAAGAAAATAATAATCAAAGCATGAATACAATGGTTGTCCTCCTCTCCATATATATCAAGTGCTCCTCTCCACGATGGGTCCCACCCATATGTGTCATCTAGCTAATGTAAGTTGTCCTCCATTAAAATTGCGCAGTCCATCATGGAGATGCAATGTATCTAGACAGTGCATGTGGATTTGGTCAAATATGACTGAATCAACATGATCCAATCCTGTTCACACCTGTAGGTGCTCAATCCAGCTGCTTATTCCTCCCATTTTCCACATGAGGAAATTTATTTTCCTTCTAAAGAGGCTAATGGGCCTCCCTACCCATTTTATTCATCAAATATTAACTATAATGTTCCTTTTAGCTTGAGGCTAAAATTTGGGAACATTACATCCTCCCACAACGCAGAACCAGAAATGAGAGTGGGTGATGATGATAAGGGAAGAAGGTCTCCCTCCTTCTTGAGCTTACCCAAGTCTCCCAGCATTGTAGCCTTATCTTCTAGTGCTCCAATCCCTCGTGGATATAAGCTTGGAGCATCATGTTGTGAGGTCTTCCCCAAAAAATCTAAATCAAGTGGCCTCCCAGGTGGTTTTCCACTAGATAGTGATGTCTCATGGGTCATCCTCATATGCATAATAGATGGGATCCTCATGTCCCTGCTTCCACTGTACAAATTCAGTTATGTTTCATGTGTGGAAATTTCATGAAAGTTGGGTACCACTCATAGTGATGCAAGAGCCCCTCTGATTGGAGCCATTGTCCCATCCTCGTCTCCATGTGATGGTGGTTCATCTCCTGCAATTCCAGCATTGTGAACCCTCTCATGTTCTTCTTCTTCTCCCTCCTCTTCCATATTCGAGAAGACCTCTATGTAATGTGCCTTCCCAGCAGCACATCTATGCCTCGATGCCCATGATTCTTGGCAAGTGAAGCAAAGATTATTCTTCCTCAATTATTTCTAGACATCAATATCAAGAGGCTTCTTGAATGTGCTCTCCTTTGAGGGAGAAGATTTCTCTTCCTTTCCCTTGGAAGGAAAAGAGGGCTTATTCTAAAAACTTTCCTTTGATTTTGACAAGGTGTCTTGAAGGTCTCTATCCCTCTCAATAGCATCATGCAAGGCATTGGGCTTGGTAGACTTTACCAACCCATGAAGAGGTTCATCCAGGCCATCGATGAACATGTACACACTTCTTACTACAGAAAAATCAGGAACCATAACAGATAATCTTAAAAATTCAGAAATGTAAGACTATGTATTACCTAATTGTTTAAACTTTGCAAGGCTCATGAATATTGCCTCTGGGTCTCTTCTATCAAATATTTCCACCAGCCTTCTAGTGAACTCTAAATAAGTAGTCACATTGGCATGACCCAATGTACACAAGCCATGGAACCACCAGTTGTGTGCTTCACCTTCAAAGTGCAGTGTTGCAATCTTGATAGCCTCCATCTCTAGAACCTTATTTAGTTGGAAGTAGATGTCAAGTTTTTATACCCATTATTTGGTAGAACATTTGTATGACCCACCAAAATTGGGTAAAAATAATTTGCCCATAGATTGATGTCGATCATGATTCTGAGTGAATCCACCATCTCTATGTGATGCCTTGGTCTTCTTTTTTCCTTGAGGTGAAAAAACTCTTGAAAACTCAAGTGATCTTTGAATCTTTGATTTTGAAACGCATATTCTTCAAAATAGTCTTCAAGGGATGCTTGCTCTTGAAACCCTTCATTTACCACAGCCAGAAAGGTAGGCATGGTAGAGCATTGGGAAACTCGATGCACTGGTTAATCATTCTAGTGGTGAGACATGCCAGAGCTTTCTCCAAGATGAAATATCTTAGGAGATTCTTTGATTCTATCCAATCTCATCTCTTTGATATCTCTAGCAAGATCTTGCATGGCTCTCAAAAGGATCTTAGGAAAATCCTTTGTTTCTTCTTCACTTCTATATTCAGGGGCTTTACCCTTATCTTTATCATCATTTGTGTAATCAAATTTCTTCTGTCTTCTCTTTAGATACCTCTTCTATCTGTCAGTAATAGTTTACCTTCTTCATAAGACATATTGGCTTCTTATAATACACAGGTTGTGCCAAGATGATGCTCTGATACCACTGTAATATCCCAAAATATGGACTGCAACAATATATGAACATTATGCGGAGAAATAACATAGATCATCTAAGTAAGAGTAGGAGGCCAATCTGGAGGCTATTTATTTACATTTACATCAGCAAAATATATGCATAAGATAGCCTATGAGATGTACAACAGGAAATAGGAGACTTTTATAGAAGAAAATCCTAAAAAAGAGGTGTTGCATGTAATATTCCCAATTAGCCCAAGATAATGGGAATATACAATTTTGTTTTAATTTTTTGTTTCATGAATAATATTGTAAAGGAGGATCAATAAAAATCCTAATCAGCAAAATAAATCAATGCCACATGTGAACATAGCTAAATCTGGGCTATTTACATAAGCACACTTAGGTGTGAAAGAGACTGGATCACTTGACCAAGTCAACGAGGACCAAATCAACAGCGTCGTCTAGATACAGTGAATCTCGTAGATGCACAACGCAGTTTTAGTTGGAGGCTACACATGTGAATGGAGCTAAATCATTGAGATGGTTTAGGGTTTGACAAGACTTTCATCCTATAAAAGGAAGAGGAGGACAACAGAAGAAGGTTGTTGATCGAGTATATTTCTGAATATATTGTCTGCTTATACATATATCATTCTCTGGCTATTTAGCTAAGAATAGTGGTGTTTAGCACTAGGGTGTTCCTGACCGGAAATCCCACCTTTTCCTTGAGAGGCCTCTTGGAATATTCTTGCTGATCTTGTCCACTATCAGGCATTTGGCCAAGCTCATCTTCCAACTACAACACAGATCCTATTGAGGGTTTGGTTGTCCTTGTAAGTTGCAGCAATTGGAGGCTAGATCTACTCAGATCTAGGCCAATCTAGTGCCTCTTTTCAGTGGGAAAGCCATCTATCCCCTTGAAGAGAGAGTATTAGATCTTTGGGGCTGCATTTTCAAATCTTGGAATCAGGCCAAACCAGTGCTAGAGCCTACAGTGCAATTTCCCTTTGAGGACTGCATTATTTGCAAGTGTACAATTACAGGGTGTTTTGACACACATTTGGAGGAGAGATCTCTGGTGTTGGTGTTCTTCCCTTCACTATGGTGATCCACGGATTATACTTCTGATCCATGTTCTATTCAGATCTGATCTGCTTCTATTACAGTCATCTTCAGAAATTTCTGAATACTACTGCAAATCTGCAACTTTAGATCTCAGTTCTACTCTTTGTGTCTCATGTTTTGCTCAAAACCCCAAGGGGAATTTTTAAAGGAGCTCTTCTAGTGTACAGATCTGAAATGGATCTAATATTTTGTACATAGATCTGCTCTATATCTAGATTTTAATATATAGCTAGTGAAGCTCTTAAAAATAACACTGTCAAGCTATTTTTCAATCAATACATGTGTTGCAGCCCCTCTTTTTGAGGAAATTCTTCTACTCTTGTCTTCTACATTCTGTCATACATTGTATGGGCCTCAGCATGGATCTGATTTATTGTTTTATATATGAATTTTGAGCCTTATTATTGGTCTCCTATTGTTTCTCAGAAAAACTGCATTATTTTTCTGCAGTATTGTTGCATATTGCTGCAGCCCCATTCTTGGGTGTTTTCCAGCCATACTAGGTGTGGGAGGTTTGTTTACCTCACCTAGTTTGATTTGTTTTTTCTCTCCTTTTGGATATAGATGCTAGATATCCAGATATAAGGGATCCAAGAGCTGAAAACTCATTTCAATGCACATACTTCTAAAAATGCGTTATTCTAGCAGGTATTGCTGAATCTTCCCTTTTGGGGATATTACAGTGGTATCAAAGCAATCATCTTGGCATAGCCTGTGATTTTCTTTCTTAAAGAGCCAATATGTCTTCAGAAGAAGATGAGCCTCTCAATGACAGAGAGAAGAGGTACTTTAGAAGAAGACAGAAGAAATTTGATTGCACCAATGATGATCAAGACAAGGGAAAAACCCCTAAATATGGAAGTGATGAAGATGGGAAGGAGTTTGCAAAAACCCTTCTGAAATCCATGAAAGATCTTGCTAGAGAGATCAAAGAGATGATATTGGACAGGATCAAGGAATCTCCTAGGATATTTCATCCTGGAGAAAGCTCTGGCATGTCTCACCACTATAATGATCAACCAATGAACCAACCAAGCTCCACAACGCTCTACCATGCCTACTTTTTTAGATGTGGAAAATGAAGGGCCTCATGAGAAAGCATCCCTTGAAGACTACTTTGAAGAATATTAGTCTCAAAATTAGATATTCAAGGACCACTTGATTTTTCAAGAGTTTTGTCACCTCAAGGACAAAAGAAGACCAAGGCATCAACATAGAGATGGTGGATTCACTCAGAATCATGATCGACATCACTCTATGGGAAGATTATTTTTACCCAAGTTTGATGGGTCATCCACTTGTTCTGCAAAATCATGGGTAGAAAAACTGGATATCTACTTTTAGTTGAACAAATTTCCGGAGATGGAAGCTATCAATATTGCGGCGCTGCACTTTGAAGGTGAAGCACACAATTGGAGGTTCCATGGGTTGACTACATTGGGTCATGCCAATGTGACTACCTATTCTGAGTTCACTAGAAGACTGGTGGAAAGGTTTGACAGAAAGGATCCAGAAGCACCTTTCATGAGCCTTGCAAAGTTGAAGTAGTCAGGTAATACAGAGTCTTATTTCTCTGAATTTCTGAGATTATCTGTTATGGCTCCCGATTTGTCTATAGCAAGGAGGGTGTACATGTTCATCGATGGCTTAGATGAACCTTTGCATGGGTTGGTTAAATCTACCAAGCCCACTACCTTGCATGATGCCATTGAGAGGGCCAGAGACCTTCAAGATGCCTTACCAAAAGCAAAGGCAAACTTTCATAACAAGTCCTCTTTTCCTTCTAAATGAAAGGAAGAGAAAGCTTCTCCTTCAAAGGAGAGCTCATACAAGAAGCCTCTTGATGATGAAGTCTAGAGAGATCTAATAAAGAGGAAGCTATGCTTCACTTGCCAAGAACCATGGGTACATGGACATAGATGTGTTGCTAGTAAATCACATTATATAGAGGTCTTCTCAGATCTTGAAAAAGATGAAGATGATGAGCCCAGGAGGGGTCACAGCACTGACGATGTTGGAGGAGATCGAACACCATCAGGAGATGGGAATGGAGCATTTGCTCCTATTGGAAGAACTCTTGCATCCTTGAGGGGAGTACCTAAGTACCTAACCTTAAGAGTTCAAGGTTCAATCATGAATCAGAGGGCTTCTGTATTGATTGACAGTGGGGCTACCCACAATTTCATTGATGCCCATCTTGTGCAAAAGAAGGCAATACCCACTAATACTTTTGAGGGATTCTCTGTTTTGGTCCCAGGAGATAGAACAATGAAATGCATGCATTATGTCCCATCACTTTCAATCACCATGGGATCCTACACTTTGGTGGATCACTTCTTTGTAGTTGATATACCAGACACCAATGTTATTTTGGGTGTTCAATTGTTGATTACATTGGGAAAAGTCACCACTGATTGGGAGGCTTTGCAAATGGAATGGGTGGATAAGAAGAGTGGTGCACCTCAAATGATCAAAGGCATGCATACTTACCCCTCTCACAACACTTTCACACAAAAAACAGAGATGGATTTGCGTAGTGGAAGAAAGGACCTCACTGTCCCTTCTATTATGTTCATGATATTTCTGCAAGCGACACTCTTACCTAGTGGCAAACCACCTGGGAGGCCACCTGATTCAGTTTTGGTGAGAGATATCTCACTACTTGATGCTCCAAAATCAGATCTAGGAGGGATGGGAGCATTAGAAGACACAACTAAAGTGTTGGAAGGCTTGGGCAAGCACAAGAAGGAGGGAGATTTTCTTCTCTCATCATCATCACCCACCTACATTTCTGATTATGTGTTGTTGGGGGGGGAAGAAGGAAAGGTATGTCCTTCCTACTTATACCTTTGGCATAAGAGGTGTCAAAGAAGAGATCAGCAACATGGCCGTCATTCCTATTGATGCATCATCAACACTGTCATTTTTGGGGAGTGTAGATCTATATTGGAAATCCCAACTGTTGGTGGATTATTCCAAAGATCTTCACACTTGTATGATGCTTGATGACCAACTACATGAAGAGGGATATATAGTCCATGAGGGATTCATCTATAATCATGATAGGATCTTCTTACCTAGAGCTTCCAAGCTCAAGGAGAGGATGCTATTAAGGGCCTACCAAGAGTTTTGTTTCAGCCCTACATATTATATGAAGATCTACAACACTATCATGAGATTATTTGAATGGGAAGGCTTTGGAGGAGAGCTACATCAAAATTTTCTAGAATGAAAGAGCTATGTGGATTTGGGGCAGCCAAAGGAATCTATGCAAGAGCCATTTCAACCATTTCTTCCTTCTGTTTAAAGGATAGAAAAATATATGCACAATTCCATGTGTAGGAGAGACATTGTTCGTGAAAAATCTGATCATGTAATGCAAGTTTCATTTTATGATTGGACATATTATTTCACCATGTTTATGTAGGCCATGACTCCAAATAGGAGTGTTGTATCATGTAAATCTCATGGAAAAAATTGGGCGGCTAAAATTTCTGAATTTGGCCACTCCCTTGTTGTGCAAAGGGATATTTTCTTTCATGATGGGTGCTTCCCAAAGGCACCAAACATATCTCACATTTTCAGCCATAGTGAGACGACTTGTGCCGCAAGTAAGTGGTGGGGAAACCACTTACCATACCTTGATCTGATGCAAGTAGGAGATGCACTGCGCTGGTACCATATGTGGGACTATGACCCACCTCCTCATGCTCAAATTTTTGTTTCTATATATGTAATTATGCTTCCATACTTGGATGATATAGTTGTGATTTTTATGGGATTGTATGGAGGGAGGATGGGAAGTTTGTATGTACCACATGGGATGGAAACTCTCTATGTACCTCATGCTACATGTTTTAGAGAGAGCATTACTCCAACCATGTTTGTTTTTGTTGAGTTTTGACTCCTTGTAGGATGGATTATGTACATCTCATGATGACTTTGGAGGAACAATTCATGGAGGCTTGGATTGGTGAACACCTAGAATGTGAGGAGAGCTTGATCTTTGATGGTGTCACTAATGGAGGAGGAGAAATGTTGCAGCACTCACCCTATTAGTTGCTTGAGGACAAGCAACATTTTGGAGGGGAGGACTGTAATATTCCCAATTAGCCCAAGCTAATGGGAATATACAATTTTGTTTTACTTTTCTGTTTCATGAATAAAATTGTAAATGAGGATCAATAAAACTCCTAATCAGAAAAATAAATCAATGCCACATGTGAACATAGCTAAATCTGGGCTATTTACATAAGCATAATTAGGTGTGAAAAAGACTGGATCACTTGACGAAGTCAACCAGGACCAAATCGACAGCGCTGTCTAGATACAATGAATCTCCTAGATGCACAACGTAGTTTTAGTTGGAGGCTACACATGTGAATGGAGCTAAATCATTGAGATGGTTTATGGTTTGACAAGACTTTCATCCTATAAAAGGAAGAGGAGGACAACAAAAGAAGGTTGTTGATTGAGTATATTTCTAAATATATTGTCTGCTTATACATATATCATTCTCTAGCTGTTTAGCTGAGAATATTGTTGTTTATCACTAGGGTGTTCCTGATCAGAAATCCTACATTTTCCTTGAGAGGCCTCTTGGAAGAGTCTTGTTGATCTTGTCCACTATCAGGCATTTGGCCAATCTCATCTTCCAACTACAATGCAGATCCTATTGAGGGTTTGGTTGTCCTTGTAAGTTGCAGCAAGTGGAGGCTAGATCTACTCAGATCTAAGCCAATCTAGTGCCTATTTTCATTGGGAAAGCCATATATCCCCTTAAAGAGAGAGTATTATATCTTTGGAGTTGCATTTTCATATCTTGGCATCAGGCCAAGCTAGTGCTAGAGCCTACAACACAGTTTCCCTTAAAGTACTGCGTTATTTACAAGTGTACAGTTGCAGGGTGTTTTAACACACATTTGGAGGAGAGATCTCTGGTGTTGGGGTTCTGCCCTTCACTATGGTGATCCATGGATTATACTTATGATCCATGTTCTGTTCAGATCTGATCTGCTTCTATTGTATTCATCTTTAGAAATTTCTGAATACTACTACAGATCTGCAACATTAGATCTCAAATCTATTCATTGTGTCTCATGTTTTGCTCAAAACCCCAAGGGGGATTTGTAAAGGATCTCTTCTACTGTACAGATTTGAAATGGATCTGTAATATTCCTTTCAGGAATTTCTACAATATGGAGATGTTGTACTATACAACAACCCCCCATTTATTTTTATAAATAGGGACCCTTTAGAAAAAAATAAGAAAATCCTTTTTTAAAAAGATACTTCCAAAAAACACTTAGGAAATAAAATTCCACCCAAAAGGTGTATCGCTCATCATATATGCTATTTTTTCAAAAAGAAATCTTAAAGCATAAAATCTGCGAATAGCAAAATGCGCTGTTTAGAAAGCTTTACTTTCCTTTTTCGCATCGCACTTGATTTAGTTAAAACTTAAAGGAAAAAAAGTGATAAAAGTTGCGATAACCGTGGACCCGACGAAGCGAATAAACTCAAAAATATAAACCTTTTTCACATCTCATCCATCTTTCACTTTCACAAATCGCATCGCGCGCAACTTATAGTATAGACTTAAATATATCTTTTAAATCTTGTGATTTGCGATTTGCACAGATCACATTTCGCAACGTTTACAAGACAATCACGAAATAGTATAATAAATCATTGCGATTTGCGCATTTAATAATCTCATCATGTGAAAAGAAACTTATGTCATATCGGATTCAATTTTAGATCTTAACAGATTTAAACGATTAATAAGCATTGCATGCGAAGCTAGGTGAAGCCATGTCAAGCATTAAATTTTGAAATCATAATGAATTATGAAGAGATGATTGATAATATTGATAGAGTTTCGCGTGAGTTTGAAATAAATTTCTGATACATCTTTGTAAATGATTGATTGATATCTTTCATTTTCATTATCAAGAAATTAGTTATCGGATTGAGAGAGTCTGAGATGAGTAAGAAAGGTAAAGAAATATCTCAAGATTCGTCCTCAGAAGATACAAATATGGCTTCGCTATTCTCAAACACTGTCTGTAACAGGGATTGTGGTATTTCATCATGGGAGGCTACATACAAACTATTTGAGGATGAAGGGCTGAAAGTGATAACAAATATATTTGCAATAGGCACTAATATCACTTCCGATGCAACTCTTTTCGACGTTGCATGCTCGTTTATTAATAAGATAGCCGCAAGACCAAAAATTATGCCTTACACAGATATGATCAAATGGACAGTTGAAAATCTGAATATTGAAGACAGAGTATTTAATAATTCTAGAGGAGAGACTATGGGTTCTTTTAAAGCTGAAGATTTGGCAGCCATGTATCATTTACCAGCTCCGCAACAAAAGTATGAAAATATATATGTGCAAACGTTCAAAACTAAACATCCAGATCTTATCAAGGTCATCCATGAGTGGAAGGACAATGAGGGAAAACTGAAGCAAGACAAATCTGGTATGTACTCCATTGCACAAATCCCTCATCCCTATTTCTTTGTTGCTGGTATGTTGTGTAGGTTATTTTCTAGACCTGATAGTTGTAATGTTCCAAATTTTTATGGAACATTAAATTTTAGTAGGAGATGAATAAAATGGGTAGGGGACCCATTATTTGCTTAATTAGAGAATAAAAATCCTCTAAGTCTGAAAGAGGATCATATTGGAGCTGGTTTTCACACCTCCATGTGTGAAAGGAGGTTTTTTCAAACATGCTTGGCCAAGGTTGACCAAGTCAAACTGCGTTGGCATGAGTTGGAAAGCACTATGTGGGACAACGTAGGAGGGAAGATTCTAGAGGGAGGAAACCCTAATTCGAAGTAGGGCCCATGGAGGGAAGGCTCATTGTTTAAAAGAGGAGCAAGGCAGCCATTGAGACCATCTTTGATCATTTTTACATCCAAGTCTTGGAGACTTGTTGCTGCCTCTTGTTGTTCAGCAGAGCTACAGTTCCCTCGGGCACGAGGGAGTCCTATTGAGGATTTCCTCTCCTTCTTGAGTAGCTCATGAAGGATTTCACTCCATTCCCCATATTCAGGCATTCAGGCCATAGCTTCAGCCATCTACATCAGCGCAGTTTCTGCAGCAGATATTGTGTAGTGCTACTGGGTGTTGCTCGGGAGGTTTCCACACACCATTCGGAGCTTGTTTTTGAGTGGAGAGAGGTTCAATTCATTAGGATATCAGAAAAGGTGGTTCTTGAGCATATCCCACCATATTTGGCATCAGGCCAACCACTTTCCATTAGAGGTAGCGTAGTCCCTCTCTTAGACAACGTTTTTCTTGGTGCATAATTACTGTGAGGGATTAGCAGATTTTGGAGGGGAAGTCTTGGGTGAAAGGATCAGCCTTTCACTTCAAATTTTCATTGGAGAAGGGTTGTTCATCTACAGCAGCTATTTCAGCCTTCTCCATTCATTTCCAGCTCTTGAGTTGCTGCTACCCAGCAACTTCGACATTTCTGTAAAATGCCATTTTTGTATAGATTTTAGCCAATTCTTTTAGAGGATTGATGTATTGTATTTTTAGGGGTTGAGATCATGCTCCTCCACTTTATTTGAGCCTCATATTGTTATATCCTTGTATTATTATATTTTATGCAGCAGTTCCTCTATAAATTGCGCATTCATGGCCTAGGGCTTTATATATGCAGCAATGTATTTCACTCTTTCATGTACAGGTTTCTTGAGGCTTCTAGTGCCTTTCTTGAGTGAACATTTCCTCGAGGATTTGTATCCTTATTTGCTGCTATGTCATAATATGATGGCCATTTATTTCTCCAACATTTCATGTGTATATGATTCACTGCTATTCCATTAGATGTATTTGTTATTGTTGTAGCTCTATCTTGAGGCATTCTCAATAGAGTAGTTGGTTCCTAATAGGAAATATCACATAGCTATAGACAGAGTCTGTGAAGGGCCAGGTAGCCTCTAGATCTCACCCTATCTTTAGAGGTGACATATCTGGAAAATGCTCCCACAGTCTATCTCTAGAATAGACTTGTGAAATTTCTGAAAAAGGAATATCTAAGATATTCCCAACATTGCAGAAATTTCCCCATTTGGGATATTACAGTGGTATCAGAGCATTGAACTGGCATAGCCTGTGAGTTCGATTTCAAAGGAGAATGATGAAGAAGATGAGACTGATCTCATCTAATTTTGAAATAAATAAGAGCCTCCCTAAGGAGGAGGAGAAGAAAAGAGGACAAGAGGAAGGTCCATGCACTTCCTATTCTCTTGAAGACCAACATGGGAGATGCTTGGGTTTCCAAGTCTTATGAAAGTACCTAGGTGACTATAAACCCCATTCTGTAGAATTCAGGGGAGCTATAGCATTCCCACAGTATATTCAACAAATTGAGGAGAGAAGTTCCTATGGAAAAGAAGAAATCAGAGGCAATGGGTTTCTATTGTCTACATTTGATGGGGTTACTTCAACTAGAGCTTGGGAGAAGAAGCTGGAGGCATTTTTTTTGTTGCATTCAGTGGCAGGGAAAGAAGCACTGGAGATGGAAGTGCTGCACATGGAGGATAAAATGTCTGTTTGGTGGTTCAAACCCTTGGTCCATTCAAGGGTGAGTTCTTTTGGAGACTTTGCTCAAGGGTTGATCCAAACCTTTGATGGAGGGAGGACAAAGGAAGAGAAAGCCATTCCACCATGGGAGGATAATTGCACCAACACTGCTACAGCTTTGGAGGAGTAGCCTTCTACATCTATGGATGAGGAAGCCATTGGAGGAAAAGCCATTGCAGCCACACAAGAAGGTCCCAAGATCCACCAAGGTATGAGTAAAGTTCCACTTTTTATTTCAGCAAATAATCTTAAGGATGGTGGAATTTCAAATAAGGAGGTCCCAAGATCAAATCACATGGCCACTTTAGGGCCTCATGTTTGCACTACACTATGCAAAGGGTTCAAGGAGGAGGATAACCCTCATCCTCATGCATATTTGATGAGTTGAATTCAACCTTTAAGGTTGGAGTGTGAACCTTTGGAGGATGAAGTAAACCATGACACCTCCATGGAGAATCGTGAAGCAAATTGTAAACCAGAGGAGGAGACAGCTGCTACATCATTGAAGGAATCAACATCACTTTTGAACATGGGTGGAGAGGAGACATCACCTCCATCACATTTGGATCCTCATAGATCCAAAATAGTCATGGGAGAGAGGCCTTTCTTAAGGGGTCTCCAAGGAGCTGCATTTCAAACTCTCATGAAATGCAAAGAGCAAGAATTGATGGTAGCCCTCATGGGACTAGTACCAAAAGAATGGAAAGAGGTGGCAGGATACTTGCATTAGCAGCATAGAGTATGGATGCACGATTTTGATGTGATCCTCATATCATTCATTGTTTCTTCATCACATGAGTTGTATGACAGAAGTATGGGAGGGCAGCAAAATACTTTGTTACTTTGCTTGGGAGAGCAAGGGAAAAATTGCTCTCATACCTTGCATGATGTTGCAAAAGGAGAAAATGCCATTTTCTCCTTGGTTTTCGATGACAGAGAGGTACTTCCACTTTGAGAGAGACTTCTTATGTATTGCAACATTATGAAAGATATCTTTGACAAGAGTATGTCAAAGAATGGAGTTGGATATTAATGAGAGCCTATGTGTATAGGCCAACAACGTTCTCTCTTTGGAGCAGTAACCAATGGATGAAGTGTGCCCAGCGGAAGTGTGGAGGATCCATAACCCACAAGTCCCAGGAACATTTCATATTTTTTTCACTTGATAGAAAAGGAGGAGGTGAGATGGATGAGGTAGTGGAAGAAGTCATCTATGATACATTCTTCTTGACTTGGATTTCCAAGCATAAGAAGAAGGGTCTTCTTGCTGCAACTAGTTCATTCCTCTTCATGGGAGCATGCCAAACAACTATGGAGGGTTCATTCATGGATCCATACATCATCTTACTCCCAGTATATGGTAAGGAATTTGTTCTTACATTAGCTGATTTGTATACTATTACCATTATGTTGCAGTGCATGGCTCTATAAGAGGGCAAGCTTTTCAGATTTCTCCATGGATCAAAATTGGGCCAATTTGTATGATGGAAACAACCATCCTTTATATGGACATGGGAAAGTGTTTTATTTCATGTATGATCAGTTGGTATACTCAGCCATTTGCTATTTATCAGTAGCTATCATGACATACATAGCTCTTCATGTAACACAAAACAACTTGCCATGTGATTTTCTTAATTGGGAAAATTGTTGGTACATTCTTGCAACACATGAAACATTCAGAATTTTCCTCATTTTATTGCTGATCATGACTTCCTTGATGATATGGATCAGATTTGTATAAGAAGCATGATTATGAGAAAGGCACATGAGCTGGATGTGTCTTTGAGTGAGAAAAAAATCTCACCTTTTCTGCAATGCATGTTCTAAAGGGAACATGAGAGGAGGCATGGCTACAACCACATATTTTCTTAATTGTGGGGTAATACATAGGCTTGGTAATTTTATCCATCCATTTTATGTATATGGGTAGGTGTTTTACCTTATGTTGTTGATTCACTCATCTATTTACTATTTAGTAGTAGATGTGATATTTGTTGTTGTGCAATGCTTGCCATGTTATTTTCTGCAGCTGCAGTGGACAAGGTTGCATTATAACCCTATGAGGAATTGTTTTCACTTGCTGCACATGGTATAACCGATATAAAACATGTCATGGGGGCATTCTATGGTGATCTTGTCCTATTCATCATAGATGACATATCTTGGGCCAGCTGATTTTTCATTGATGGAGGAGAGATTCTTAGGGAATTACTCTTCATTTTTCCATTTGAGGGCAATAAATTTGTAGCCCAGGATCAGCATACACTCCACACTTGTCACAAGTTGGGGATAGGACAGCATGGGGCAAGTTATAGTGCTTTCCATGATCAGATTTCAGCCCACCTTCATTTCCGAAGCTCAAGGTGGAGGGATATTTTCCAAGAGTTGTCTTGTTGGGAGGAAAATTATTTTTATGATTGATGGCTTTGGGATGAGAGATTCATATGGGGGATGAAAATTCTCATTATATATCAGATCTCATGCCTGAAGGAGGCCCTTGGATAGCTCTTAGTTCCTTCATGGATATTTGTTTCTACATGATAGCTATTTGGGAATGTTCACCCCAAAGCTAGATTGCATTTGTTGGAGGGACAATTTGGAGACTTGATTGCTGATATGGAATCCTTTTCCTTGAGGGGATCATCACATAAGGATGCTACAGGAGGAAGGGCAGAAAGAAACTCAGTTCATCCTTGCAATTGCTTGAGGGCAAGCAATATTTTGAGAGGGGAGGACTGTAATGTTCCAAATTTTTATGGAACATTAAATTTTGGTAGGAGATGAATAAAATGGGTAGGGGATCCATTATTTTCTTAATTAGAGAATAAAATCCTCTAAGTCTGAAAGAGAATCATATTGGAGCTGGTTTTCACACCTCCATGTGTGAAAGGAGGTTTTTGCAAACATGCTTGGCCAAGGTTGACCAAGTCAAACTGCGTTGGCATGAGTTGGAAAGCACTATGTGGGATAACGTAGGAGGGAAGATTCTAGAGGGAGGAAACCCTAATTCAAAGTAGGGCCCATGGAGGGAAGGCTCATTGTTTAAAATAGGAGCAAGACAACCATTGAGACCATCTTTGATCATTTTTACATCCAAGTCTTGGAGACTTGTTGCTGCCTCTTGCTGCTCAGCAGAGCTGCAGTGCCCTCGGGCATGAGGGAGTCCTGTTGAGGATTTCATCTCCTTCTTGAGTAGCTCATGAAGGATTGCACTCCATTCCCCATATTCAGGAATTCAGGCCATAGCTTCAGCCATCTACATTAGCGCAGTTTCTACAACAGATATTGTGCAGTGTTGCTGGGTGTTGCTGGGGAGGTTTCCACACACCATCCGGAGCTTGTTTTTGAGTGGAGAGAGGTTCTATTCATTGGGAGATCAGAAAAGGTGGTACTTTAGCATATCCCACCATCTTTGGCATCAAGCCAACCACTTTCCATCAGAGGCAGCGCAGTCCCTCTCTTAGACAGCGTTTTTCTTGGTGCATAATTGCTGTGAGGGATTAGCAGATTTTGGAGGGGAAGTCTTGGGTGAAAGGATTAGTCTTTCACTTAAGATTTTTCATTGGAGAAGGGCTCTTCATCTACAGCATCTATTTCAGCCTTCTCCCTTCATTTCCAGCTCTTGAGTTTCTGCTGCCCAGCAACTCAGGCATTTCTGTAAAATGCCATTTTTGTATAGATTTCAGCCAATCCTTTTAGAGGATTGATGTATTATATTTTTAGGGGTTGAGATCATGCTCCTCCACTTTATTTGAGCCTCATATTGTTATATCCTTGTATTATTATATTTTATGCAGCAGTTCCTCTATAAACTGTGCTGTCATGGCCTAGGGCTTTATATATGCAGCAATGTATTTCACTCTTTCATGTACAGGTTTCTTGAGGCTTCTAGTGCCTTTCTTGAGTGAAAATTTCCTCAAGGATTTGTATTCTTGTTTGCTGCTATGTCATAATACGATGGCCATTGAGTTCTCCAGCATTTCATGTGTATATGATTCACTGCTATTCCATTAGATGTATTTGTTATTGTTGTAGCTCTATCTTGAGGCATTCTCAATAGAGTAGTTGGTTCCTCATAGGAAATCTCACATAGCTATAGACAGATTCTGTGAAGGGCCAGGTAGCCTCTGGATCTCACCATCTCTTTAGAGGTGACATATCCGAAAAATGCCCCCACATTCTATCTCTGGAATAGACTTGTGAAATTTCTAAAAAAGGAATATCTAAGATATTCCCAACATTGCAAAAATTTCCCCATTTGGGATATTAAAATAGTACTAGGTTCTCTAGAGACTAGGTCCCCTTAATTGATGCAATCGTCAATTCAACCATTTTGAATTGGGAAAACCTTTTATCTAATTATTTAGCCAAACACATTACTGAATATTGGAATAAAAGGAATGCTTCACCTCAAGAAAAGTCACCCTTTTTCATGTCCACTTATGTTATGGATTCCATCTATTATATTTCTACATTTCCAATCATGGGTTTGAAATGGACCGTTACAGACCCTACACCAATCCATATTTACCATGAAAAACTATGGGATTCCAAATACCACTTGCATTTCTATAAAGTCTGTTATGGAATTATGCTTCCTATGTATCAAATGATTTTTGATAAAAATATCCCTAGGGTTTCCAAGGAAGTCAGTAGAGATACTGTTCCTATAGCCCGATGGTTTGCTGAAGAGAAATTTACTTATGTTCGAGTATTTGGAAGTTCCGCTCTTCCACATGTTTTGCCATATTATGTTGCAGATAGATTGTTCAGGAGAGAAATAGCTTATCAACTTATTAATGGTGTCACCAAACAGTTAAAGGATGAAAAAAAGGCTATTTGGCCTTCATTCCCTGTACAGTGTGGTACTTTTTCTTTAGCCAATATTGGCCATACATACAAAGAGGCTCCTAATATTTGGATGTTAAATTTAGCATTTATGCCTGGGAGACTGTATGATCCCAATGTTGAAATTAAGAATTACATTGCAAGACTTAAGACCAAGCCTTTTGTAAAAGAAGAGGATCAGTTTGATGAATTCTTTCAGGGATTCGAAGATTTTTCAAATGTTATTAAGAGGGTTTCCAACCAATCAAGTCAAGAAGATACTAAAGCTTTTGAGGAATACAGAAATGAGAGATTAAAGAATGTCCCTTTAAATTTGCTAGTTATGGAAGAAGAAAAACACACTCCAAGTGTTAGTCTTGACAAAGAAATGAAGGATGATTCTGAAAATGAATCTGGTTAGTCTCAACAGCAATCTGATAAGACTAATCAATCTAAAGATGAGGCTGAGTCTACAAAATCCAATTCGGAAATTGACCAGATTATTCAAGATATAGAGTTGCAAGGAAAAAATAAGCAACAATTTCACTGAATCAAATATAGAAGTAGTTCCAAAAAGTCAGATCATAGAAGATCAATCTAAATCATCTGAAGGAAAACACCTAATAAATGAATGGGAAAAATTTTCCCAAGCAATAAAAACTTCTAAAGGAAAGGTCAATACTGGTCAAGCAGCAGTTTTTCAAATGCCGAAGCCTTCCCAAAGGATAGTTCAGATGGTCAACCCTTTAAAAAAATCCTAGCAACACAGAGCAAAGAGGTTATTCCGGCCCATTCCACAGATCAAATAATTTTGCAAATAGAAGACATTCCATCCTTGAATATCTTCTACAGTCCCAGCCATAGAGATGTAGTCAAAAGAAATAAGAGAAGAAGGATTGATGAAACGACTCTTAAATCTATAGATGAATCAGTTGACATCCTCTGGAAAGATTCATCAGAGGATCCTACTAAAAATTTGACTAAACTGTCATAATATGCAGGAGCTTATGCTACAGCTACTGTAGATAAGGCAAGTGAAATCAAAGCACTTTTGAAGCAGAGGGAATCCAAGATAAAGGAATTGGAACACATTTTCGATACAGAGAAATTCAATTCTACATAACAGATCAGAGAAAATTTAGAACAGTTCCATAAATATTTTGAAAAACTTAAATTGGAACATCATACAGAACTTAAAGATAAACAGATACAGCTGGAGAGAACCATGGCAGAATTACAAAATCAATCACAATCAGAAAATTTCATTCAAGAAGCACTTGAAATAAATACAATAATTAAAGAGCAACAAAAGGAATTTTGTCAGCAAGTTGCTATGATTGATTCTTACTGTGATTCCAAAAAAATAATGATCCAACAAATTGCCATTCAAAAACTTGAATGTGAGAAACTTCAAAATAAAATTGAAGAACATGTGCAATGGCAAGATTCAGATATGGGAAAACAAGCTAATATACCTCAGATAGATAAGCTTCATGGAGAATTATTATTTACAGAGTGGAAAACGCAGATTGCTCGAGCAGAAAAAACAGCAATTAAAACATTCAGCAAATCAAATGAGGTCATACAACTTTTATGTGACCAATTTTTCAAAACAAGACTTATTGAAGAAAACATGTCTAATGTGTTTTCATTAACAAAAGAAAAAGAAATGAAATGGAAACAGAGAGAAGAAAAACAAGAAGAAGCAATCAAGAAAGTTAATAAGTTTGATCAAGAAAATTCTTGGAATTTTCTGATCAAACCTTATCATCAGCAACAGACTCTTCTACTTCTCACAGAATCAGCTAAAAAGTCTCAGTCAACCATTTCAAATTCCATCTTCAAGAATCAAATTTGGTCACGAATATCTCAGCCACCTCAACTCAAGACACTGCTAGATATATGCAAATTATGTGACCATACTCCACAAAAGATGCAAAAGCCTTAAAATTAGGATTTTTAGTTTTTAATTCCTAGATTATTGTTTAAGTTAGAGGAAGGTTGTTTGAAACCTCCTCTACATTTTTGTAAAATACTTGATTTAGTTTTTAGTTAGTTTTAGTATTTAAACCCTTCTCGTGCATTTAGAGAAGGGTCCAAAATTTTATTAAGAACATTTGCAAAGAATGCTTAATTGTAAGTAAGTTTGTGAATGCCTTGATGAAATAATGGAACATGGTTATATTTAGTTATAAACAACATTTTGTTTATCAATGCCTGGTGCAATTTTGTATTCTTTGAACAACACTTTGATTGAAGGATTGAATACGACCTATTATCATTGATCTGATAGACAGAGTAATACGCAACTAGTACTAATATCATGTATGTTATTTCTGTTTCTAAAAATTAGTGATGAACACAGCTTTCATGAAACATGTATGAAATTAATTGTTTATGTCTGAAATATCTATTGCACTAATGTACAGTATAAAGACATAAATTAGTTATTTTATATATGGTCATCAGACAATGTGATATATGTTTCATTTTCTTTTGATTAATTAATTTTTCAAGAGAATCATTTTACATGGTAATAATTCTATTAAATCTGAATTGATTTCATGGCAGATTCAATAGATATCATTCTAGATCACATTGAGATATTATATCCAGGGTTAGATTAAATTCAAGTCAAAGTCTTGCATTTAGAGTTAAATTTGTGTTAGTTTGTAGTAATTCATCATTTCAAAATGTTTTGGTAGAAACCCAACAAGTTATCATCCAAAAACCAAAACTGGGAAACTGGTCCCATCACACCCAGTCGGAGCCACTACCCCAAATGGAAAAGGAGTTGCTTTAATGTCCAAACAGGGTGGTTATCCCCCTTTGTTATTGCCACGGATTTCTGAGGCCTCAACATTTTTGGCACTAGAAGGAGGGCCTGACTATGAATGGCAGATAAATCTAAAATTCAAAGCCCTCATAAGAGTTGATCTCCTCAAAAGCATTATACGATTTCCTGATCACAATCTAGATCACCAACTCAGAAATAGGAAGTAGTAGAAACCTTTCCATCATCCCCTGAAGTATCACGTTGTCCATCTATTTCAAAATTCATTCCTAAATCTCCCAAAGTTCAGTCTTTAATTCAAAAATTAGAAGGAATATCTATTTCTGCTGAGAAGCCTGTTAACCGAGAAACATCTGAAGAAAGTGTTAATTCTTTATTTAGAGACACTGGTATTTTAACCCGATCTAAAAGTGAGATGCTTGGAATTTACCCTTTGGAGTTTCCATTAGAATCTCGTCACAAAAAAGCTACTATATCCAAATCAAAATCAGAAACAAATGAAATCATATCAAATTTTCCTTCAGTTGTTCCTTCATATTCATCCAATCAATCCACATCTTCTCTATCTTCCATTTCTTCCAAACAATCAGTGTTGTTACAAGTAGTATTGTTCTAGTTGTAAGTTCTTCTTCCATTACCTCTACTTCTGAACCTACTTCTACGTCACAAAATCCAAATCCAATTATGGCTGCTCAACCTTGGACAAGTCCTGGTGCTGTATTAATAGAAAATCCAAATGCTCTTCCAGATCATCCAGAGAAATGGTTACCTAAATATAATCCAGATGATGGTCTTCCTGCTGAAGAACACATCAATAATTTTATGTTGTCCATGAATTTAAATGGAATTTTTCATGAAGATGTTGTAGTTAGGTTGTTTCCATACACTTTACAAGGATCTGCAGGATCCTGGTACTTTTCCCTTCCAGCAGGATCTATTGCTGATTGGGCAACTTTTGAACAAGTGTTTCTTGCAAAATTTGGAGATGATAGAATTTTTGCATCTTTAATCAATGCCCTTTCTAATCTCAAAGTAAATTCAGGTGAAAAGGTTAAAGATTTCAATTCTAGATTCAATAGATTATTAAATAAAATCCCAACTACTTCTAAACCTGTTTTTGAGGTACAAATATAATGGTATATTTCTTATTTACCTTCTAATATAGTTATTTTTGTAGATAGAGCTAATAAAGCTACTCTCTTAGAAAACTTGAAAGAAGCTCTCGTAGTAGAAAAAAGGATTTTAGCATTAGAAAAACGATCAGAGACAGAAGAAAGGAAAACAAAGAAAGTGACATTTAGTCAAGATTCCAAGAATAAAATCTCAAAGGATCCATTTGACCTTGAAGGTCTTCAAAAAGTATTAAAGACTATGTCAAATGATATGATTGATATAAAGAAACAAGTTGCTGAAACTTCAGCCGCTAAAAAATCATTTCGTCGATTCAAGAAAAATCCTTCTTCAACATCTCAACCTCCAAATGAAATTTCAAACGCTGAATCTGACCAAGACATTGAAGATCCCTTAGCTTCTGAAAATGAATTAGAATCTGAAGAAGAAGTTGAATTAAATGGTTTATGGGATTTCATACTTCCAACAGAGGAAGAAAATGAAGCTATGCCTATATCTACGAGAAGTAAACCTTCTTTAGATCCAATTGTGTCAAATCCCAAACAGAATTTTGTTCCTACAAAAGAAAGAATCAAAAAATATAAAATTGTACAGACAGATCTGATTTTATCAGATCCTTCTACAAATTCCAAAACTTTGATTGTATCAGATACAGTCAAATACAACATAGTAAAGGATATGAAAAATATCAAGGAAAATATCTCACTACATGAAATGACCAAACTCAAAGAACAACAAAAGATTTTGCTTAGAGAACTCAAAGCAATTCCTGTAGAACCGATACAACCACCCATTATAGCACAAGCTTCAAAGGATATGGGAAAACCTCCATCATCAATCAATAAAGTGAATTCCAATGATATTGTTTTAATTGGTGATAAATCTATTTCTCAAACTCCTCCTTTTCTTTTGACTTATGAAATTTTTAACAAGAATGTTAATAATTGTCTTATTGATTCAGGTGCTTCTTCAAAAATTATGCCAAGAACAGTGTGTACAAAATCAAATATCACTCCTCAAAAAACATTTGTACATATAGTTCAATTGGATAGAACAAAAGTTGAAGTTATTGGAGAAATGTTATCAGTATCTATTAGATTATCATCTAATACAAGAGTATCACAAGTGATTGATATTTTAGTCGCAGAAATTCCTGAGTTTTATGGCCTTATTTTAAGCAGGGATTGGTCTGAGAAATTACATGGATATTTCGCAACTTACTGGTGACATATGTGGTTACCATACAATGGCAAACCAAATCAAATCAGAATTAAACGTGAGAAATTTATGAAACACACAGTTACTAAATTAGAGGGACCAAATGAACCTATAGCTTTTACTAATAATATCATAGGGAATTATTCAGCAGAATCATCCCTTGGTTCATTTAATACTCAGGTTTCACCTTTTTCAGCAAATATTGTTACTTCTCAATTTGAAAACTTTTCTCAAACAGACTCTTCTAGATGTTTTAATTTTAGCAATAAAATTCCAGAACAATATTTATTTTGGAATTTATTTTTTGATGGTTCGAAATTAGAAGATGGTGCGGGATCAGGTTGCATTTTAATCAATCCTCAAGGAGAGAAAACGATGCTAGTGTGTAGACTCGAGTTTCAATGCACAAATAATACTGCTGAATATGAAGCATTCATACAAGGTATGTATAAAGCTATAAGATTGAATGTCAAATATTTGCAAGTATATGGAGATTCTGAAATAATATTCAAACAAGTCAGGAACATGATTCATTGTATTTCTGGACACTTGAGACATTATCAAACTCTAGCTTAGAATCTCATTTCTCATTTTACAACATTCAATATCTCTACAATTCCTAGATTACAAAATGCAAGCACTGATTTACTTGCTAATGTAGCATCTAGACTTATACCACCTGAAGAATTTAGCCCAAATATATTTTCAATTGAATTAATTTTTAGACCATCCATTCCAGACAATATAACAAATTGGAAAGTATTTAATCATGATGCAGATATAGTAGACTTTCTTACATCAGATAGAGCTTATGAAGGTCGAATTTTGGATGAAAATGAACACGATTTATAGATTAAAGATAAAACAAACAATAATTCAATTCCCAAATTTGTACTTAAAATGGAAGACATTTATGACTTAAAAGATAGGTTTAAAAAAGTGACCAATTCAAAAATTCAAAGTTCAACTTTAAAGTTTGAATTGATTAATCTTGGTACTTCAGAAAAACCTCAAAATATCAACTTAGGTCTTGGTCTAAGATATGAAGAGAGGATATCATTCATTAAATTGTTTAAGAAATATAAAGATATCTTTGCATGGGATTATTCATATCTTAAAACATATGATTCTTCCATAATTCAACATACCATTCCTATGATATCATACGATAAACCAGTCCAACAAAAACTCAAGAAAATTCATCCAAATTTAGAAAGTCAAATTAAATCTGAACTGAATAAAATGCTCAAAGCCAAAGTCATTTTTCCTGTTAGACATTTCGAATGGGTGTCAAATATGGTGCCAGTTAGGAAAAAGAATGGAGATATTAGATTTTTCATATATTTTAGGAATTGGAATAAAGCCTGTCAAAAAGATAATTTTCCCTTACGTACCATGGAACAGATATTACAATCAGTTGAAGGGTCTGAATTGATGTCTTTTCTAGACAGATTTTCAAGATATAATCAGATCATGGTTCATCATGATGATAGATTAAAAACAACATTTAGAAAAAAATGGGCAACATACACATATCAGAAAATGCCTTTTGGACTGATTAATGCTGGAGCTACGTTTAAGCATGCTATGGATATAGCTTTCAGAGGACTAATCAATAGCTCAGTTGTTATATACTTAGATGACATTACTATTTATTCTAAGCATAGAAACAATCATATTAATCATTTAAAAAACGTTTTCGAAAGATGCAGAAGATATTCTATTTCCCTCAATCCTAAAAAATTTTATTTTGCTTTATCAAAAGGTAAGCTATTAGGATTTATTGTTTCTAAAAATGGAATTCATATAGACCCTGATAGGATCCAAGAGATTGAAAATATTCCTCTGCCACATAACAAAAAAACAATGCAATCATTTTTAGGACAAATTAATTTTGTAAAAATATTTGTTCCCGATTTCTCCCAAATTATCCTACCCCTACAATCAATGAACAAGAAAAATTCAATTTTTAAATGGGGAAAAGAAGAAAGAAATTCTTTTGAGTTAATTAAGAAATCTATTGTTGAAGCTCCCTCTTTAAAAACTCCTGATTTTCTCAAATCCTTTGTGTTATACACATTTTCTTCAAATACATCATATGCAGTTGTTTTAACACAGTTAAATGATCAAAACATTGAAGCACCTATTGCATTTTTTAGTTCTAATCTTCAAGGTGTTGAGTTAAAATATTCCGCTGTAGAAAAAAAAGCTTATGCCATGGTTAAATATTTGAAACATTTTAGACCTTTTCTCTTAAAAACACACACCAAGATAATAGTACCTTACTCGGCAGTAAGGCAATTATTAATACAACGAAAAGTAGGAGAGAAAAGAGCAAATTGGGTCACTGCACTTCAGGAATATGATGTAGAAATACACCCAGCTAAAATTGTTAAAGGACAAGGTTTCTGAAAAATGTTAACTGGATCTTCTCATTTGCTTAAAGATGAAGATCAATCAGAAGAAATACAAATATCTGAGGTAAGCCTAAACAATTCTCAATCACAATATATTGATCTGAAATTCTTCTTAAAAAATGGATATGCTCCTTTAAATCTCAGTTATACTGCAAAGCATGCTTTGAGACTTAAAGAAAATCAATATCAACTCATAAATGATATCTTATTTAGGAGGAATTATGATTCTGTATTATTAAGATGCTTAGAGAAAACTGAAGCTGAAAAGGTATTACAGGAACTACATGATGGACCAGCTGGAGGCCATTTTGGAGGAAATACCACAGCTCATAAAATACTGCATGTCGGTTACTATTGGCCAACTTTGTTTAAATATGCATCTGAATATGCAAGAAAATGTAAAACATGTCAAACTACAGCAAGAAGAGAAAGGAAACTAGCATTTCCATTGCAACCAGTAAATATCCAAAAACCATTTGAACAATGTGGGTTAGATATTATAGGTGAAATAACTCCAAACTCCTCAAAGCAGCATGTATATTCTAACTGCAACTGATTATTTCACAAAATGGGTAGAAGCTATCCCATTGAAAGTGGTCAATACATAGAATATTACCGATTTTTTCGATCAATTCATAATTACCAAGTTTGGCCTTCCATCAACTTTGATGTTTGATATTGCATATTACTTTTCTGGAAATGCAATGATTGAATTTTCTTTGAAAAGAGGTTTTAAATTAAATAATTAGCCAATTATTACCCACAAGGAAATGGATTAGCTGAATCTATGAATAAAAACCTCATTAGAATCATTAAAAGAACTGTGGAGAAAAATCATAAGAACTGGCATAAAGCATTATTATTTGCTCTCTAGGAAGATAGAATCACTCAAAAAACTTCAATAGGCACTTCACCATTTGTGTTAGTTTATGGAAAAGAAGCAATTCTACCCTCAAATGTAACAATACCATCATTTGCTTTAGTACAATTTATTGATGAAAATCCTTCTTCTTCTCTCCAACTTAGACAAGATCAAATCTTTAAGTTAGAAGAAGAAAGAGAAAAATCTAAACAAATTCATATCCATCATCAGCAAGTAATAAAAGCCTCATTTTATTTAACATCTGTTAGTTCAAAAGATTTTCAAATTGGTGATTTAGTATTGAAATGGGATAAAGCTCATGAAGAAAAGGGTAAACACACAAAGTTTCAAAAGCTCTGGCTAGGACCATTTCAAATAATCGAAAAAATTGGTTCATCAACATTTCTATTACAGGATTTATCAGGTAAAAAATATTCTTTTCCTGTTAATGGGAAGATTTTGAAAAAATATTTTTCATAGAAGGCAATCCTTCTATCTTTGTACATTAAAATTTTACTTTCATATAGAAATAAAATTGTTTAGTACTAACAATTGACTTTTCAAAAATAAGTCTTAGATAAATTCTTTTTGTTTTTTCTTCTTCCACTTATTAAAAAATACAACTGTTAAAGAAAAATCAAAAGATTTAGGAAAAAAAAGATTCATTTTATCTTTCAAGAAAAATTGAATTTCAATAAAACACTTATTTTGTTTGAAAAACTCTCATTTTTATCTAGTTTGAAAATTATTTTGTTAGTCATGAAAAGAAAATTATATTATAGTGAAAAATCTTCTTCAGAAAAGCAATCTAACAACTCAACATTATCATCTAGCATCTTAGAAAGAAATATGATTCATCATATCCAGTAAATCTTATAATTTTCAAAAGAAATTTAAAAAAATAAAAAGTTTCCAGAAAACTTAAAAGATAATAAGTCTCATCACGAGCTTGTTTACCATGTTCATGGAAAAATAATTGAACTGACATTACTAATACTGTCTACCAAAACAGTGTAATGACTTGAGATTATATCATATAGACAAGGGGTCTCATCACGAGCCAGCTTGTTCAGTTTAATTACTATTTGTGAATGGAATTGTCACTATTTGGTTACCAAGCCAAGACAATGGCTTTTAAGCAGATAAAAATAATAAAGAAAAAATATTTTACTTATGAAAATGATGAGAAATACTGGATGGAAAAATGGATCATAGCCGGTTAAAAGATAACCCTACCAAAAGCTTAAAACTGCCCATTGGAACAGAGGCCCTATCTATGATAAAAGAGTAAAATTATAAAAAGCTTTATCTGTAAATATTATTTCCTATCTTATTTTTAACTAAGTAAAGACTGATATTGACTTTTATACTTATATCTTTTTAGAGAAATTCTCCAAAAATAAGTGAATAAATGAAATTTTCGTTATTTGAAAAAGATATTATTTATTTGAAATTTCATTTCTTTAACCATTTTATTTTTATATAGAAGGATTTAGAGTTTTCAAAAAAAAATTATCAGAGATATATGGTTTGTCCAAGTGAATCGCCAATTGTTGTACTATACAACAACCCCCCCTTTATTTTTATAAATAAGGACCCTTTAGAAATAAATAAGAAAATCCTTTTTTAAAAAGATACTTCTAAAAAACACTTAGGAAATAAAATTCCGCTCAAAAGGCGCATCGCTCATCATATATGTTATTTTTTCAAAAAGAAATCTTAAAGCATAAAATCTGCGAACAACAAAATGCGCTCTTTAGAAAGCTTTACTTTCCTTTTTCGCATCACACTTGATTTAGTTAAAACTTAAAGGAACAAAGTGATAAAAGTTGCGATAACCACAGACCCGACGAAGCGAATAAACTCAAAAATATAAACCTTTTTCCCGTCACATCCATCTTTCGCTTTCGCAAATCACATCACGCGCAACTTATAGTATAGACTTAAATATATCTTTTAAATCTTGCGATCTACGATTTGTGCAGATCACATTTCACAACGTTTACGAGACAATCATGAAATATTATAGGAAATCATTACGATTTGCGCATTTAATAATCTCAGCGTGTGAAAAGCAACTTATGTCATATCGGATTGAATTTTAGATCTTAACAGCTTTAAACGATTAATAATCATTGCATGCGAAGCCAGGTGAAGCCATGTCAAGCATTAAATTTTGAAATCATACTAAATTATGAAGAGATGATTGATAAGATTGATAGAGATTCGCGTGAGTTTGAAATAAATTTTTGATACGTCTTTGTAAATTCTTGATTGATATCTTTCATTTTCATTATTAGGAAATCAGTTATCGGATTGAGAGAGTCTAAGATGAGTAAGAAAGGTAAACAAATCTCTCAATCATCGTCCTCAGAAGATACAGATATGCCTTCGCTATTCTCAGACACTATCTGTAACAAGGATTGTGGTATTTCATCATGGGAGGCTACGTACAAACTATTTGAGGATGAAGGGCCAAAAGTGATAACAAAGATATCTGCAATAGGCACTGATATCACTTCTAAAGCAACTCTTTTCGACGTTGCATGCTCGTTTATTCATAAGATAGCCGTGAGACCAAAAATTATGCCTTACACAGATATAATCAAGTGGGCAGTTAAAAATCTGAATATTGAAGACAGAGTATTTAAGAATTCCAAAGGAGAGACTGTGGGTTCTTTTAAAGCTGAAGATTTGGCAGCCATGTATCATTTACCAGCTCCGCAAAAAAAGTATGACAATAGATATGTGCAAACGTTCAAATCTAAACATCCAGATCTTATCAAGGTCATCCATGAGTGGAAGGAAAATGAGGGAAAACTGAAGCAAGACAAATCTGGTACGTACTCCATTACACAAATCCCTCATCCCTATTGCTTTTCTGCTGGTATGTTGTGTAGGTTATTTGCTAGACCTGATAGTACTAGGTTCTCTAGAGACTAGGTCCCATTAATTGACGCAATCGTCAATTCAACCATTTTGAATTGGGCAGACCTTTTATCTAATTATTTAGCCAAACACATTGCTAAATATAGGAATAAAAGGAATGCTTCACCTCAAGAAAAGTCACCATTTTTCATGTCCGCTTATGTTATGGATTCCATCTGTTATATTTCTACATTTCTAATCATGGGTTGGAAATGGACCATTACAGACCCTACACCAATCCGTATTTACCATGAAGAACTCTGGGATTCCAAATACCACTTACATTTCTATAAAGTCTGTTATGGAGTTATGTTGCCTATGTATCAAATGATTTTGATAAAAAATATCCCTAGGGTTTCCAAGGAAGTCAGTAGAGATATTGTTCCTACAGCCCAATGGTTTGATGAAGAGAAATTTACTTATGTTCGAGTATTTGGAAGTTCTGCTCTTCCACATGTTTTTCCATATTATGTTCTAGATAGATTGTTCAGGAGAGAAATAGCTTATCAACTTATTAATGGTGTCACCAAACAGTTAAAGGATGACAAAAAGGCTATTTGGCCTTCATTCCCTGTACAGTGTGGTACTTTTGCTTTAGCCAATATTGGCCATACATACAAAGAGGCTCCTAATATTCAAATGTTAAATTTAGCATTTATGCCTGGGAGACTGTATGATCCCAATGAAGAAATTAAGAATTACATGGCAAGATTTAGGACCAAGCCTTTTGTAAAAGAAGAGGATCAATTTGATGACTTCTTTCAGGGAGTCGAAGATTTTTCAGATGTTATTAAGAGGGTTTCCAATCAATCAAGTCAAGAAGATACTGAAGCTTTTCAGGAATACAGAAATGAGAGATTAAATAATGTCCCTTTAAATTTGCTAGTTATGGAAGAAGAAAAACACACTCTAAGTGTTAGTATTGACAAAGAAATGAAGGATGATTCTGAAAATGAATATGGTCAGTCTCAAAAGTAATCTGATAAGACCAGTCAATCTGAAGATGAGATTGAATCTACAAAAGCCAATTCGAAAATTGACCATATTATTCAATATATAGAGTTGTAAGGAAAAATAAACAACAATGTCACTAAATCAAATACAGAAGCAGTTCCAAAAAGTCAGATCATAGAAGATCAATCTAAACTATCTAAAGGAAAAGACCTAATAAATGAATGGGAACAATTTTCCCAAGCAATAAAAACTTCTAAAGGAAAGGTCAATACTGGTCAAGCAACAGGTTTTCAAATGCCAGAGCCTTCCCAAAGGATAGTTCAGACGATCAACCCTTTACAAACAATCCCAGCAACACAGAGCAGAGAGGTTATTCCAGCCCATTCCACAAATCAAATAATTTTGCAAATAGAATACATTCCACCATTGGATATCTTCTACAGTCCCACAGCCATAGAGCTATAGTCAAAATAAATAAGAGAAGAAGGACTGATGAAACGACTCTTAAATCTACAGATGAATCAATTGACATCCTCTCGAAAGATTCATCAGAGGATCCTACTAAAAATTTGACTAAACTGTAACAATATGCAGGAGTTTATGCTATAGCTACTGTAGATAAGGCAAGTGAAATCAAAGCACTTTTGAAGCAGAGGGAATCCAGGATAAAGGAATTGGAGCACATGTTAGATACACAGAAAGCAAGTCTACAGAATAGATCAGAGCAAATTTAGAACAGTTCCATAAAGATTTTGAAAAACTTAAATTGGAACATCATACAGAACTTAAATATTAATAGATACAGCTGGAGAGAACCATGGAATAATTACAGAATCAATCACAATCAGAAAATTTCATTCAAGAATAACTTGAAATAAATACAATAATTAAAGAGCAACAAAAGGAATTTTGTCATCAAGTTGCTATGATTGATTCTTACTGTGATTCCAACAAAATAATGATTTAGTAAATTGTCATTCAAAAACTTGAATGTGAGAAACTTCAAAAACAAATTAGAGAACATATGCAATGGCAAGATTCAGATATGGGAAAACAAGCTAATCTACCTCATACAGATAAGCTTCATGGAGAATTACTATTTACACAGTGGAAAACACAGATTGCTCGAGCAGAAAAAGCAGCAATTAAAACATTCAACAAATCAAATGAGGTCATACAGCTTTTATGTGACCAATTGTTCAAAACAGGACTTATTGAAGAAAACACGTTTGATGTGTTTTAATTAACAAAAGAAACAGAAATGAAATGGACACAGAGAGAAGAAAAACAAGAAGAAGAAATCAGGAAAGTTAATAAGTTTGATCAAGAAAATTCTTGGAATTTTCTAATCAAACCTTATCATCATCAAAAGACTCTTCTACTTCTCACAGAATCAGCTAAAAAGTCTCAGTTAACCATTTCAAATTCCATCTTCAAGAATAAAATCGGGTCATGAATATCTTAGCCACCTCATCTCAAGACACTGCTAGATATCTGCAAATTACGTAACCATACTCCGCAAAAGATGCAAAAGCCTTAAAATTAGGATTTTTAGTTTTTAATTCCTAGATTATTGTTTAATTTAGAGGAAGGTTGTTTGAAACCTCTACATTTTTTGTAAAATATTTAATTTATTTTGTAGTTAGTTTTAGTATTTTAACCCTTCTCATGCATTTAGAGAAGGGTCCAAAATTTTATTAAGAACATTTGCAAAGAATTCTTAATTGTAAGTAAGTTTGTGAATGCCTTGATGAAATAATGGAACACAGTTATATTCAGTTATAAACATCATTGTGTTGATCAATGCCTGGTGCAATTTTGTATTATTTGAACAAATATTTGATTGAAGGATTGAATACGACCTATTATCACTGGTATAATAGAAAAAGTAATACGCAACTGGTACTAATATCATGTACAGGAGTACTAATATCATGTACAGGAGTAGATCTGATATCTAGAATTACAAGTCTGCAGCAATATTCAGAAATTCTACAGTAAAAAAATATAGAATTAAATCATATCTGAAACAAACATGAATTTTTTGGCCAATCCATGGATCACCACAGTGAAAGGGAGAATCCTATCACCGAAGATCTCTCCTCCAATTAGTAGTCAAAACACCTTGCAACTTTCCTCTTGCAGATAACATAGTATGGAAGAGAAAATTGCGTTGTTAGATTCAATAGTGATTAGGCTTGATGCCTTGATCTGAAAATGCAGCCCTGATGATCCAATACACTCATCTAGGAGGTTAAAAGACACACTCACTAAGAAGAGGCACTAGATTTGTCTAGATCTGAATAGATCTAGCTTCCACTGCTGCAGCTTACAAAAACAATCAAACCCTCAACAGGATCTGAATTGTGGTTGGAAGATGAAGCTTGGACCAAGCCTCATAGTGGACAATATAGAACAAGTCTCCTCCAAGAGCTACTCAAGAAAGGAGGTGGTATTCCCGACCAGGAACACCCAAGTGCTAAACAACACTATTTTCAGCTAAACAACTAGAGAATGAGGTTTGTCTAAGCAGAAAATACCTTCAGAAATATCAAATGATCAACCCCTCTCCTGGTGTCCTCATCCTTGTTTTATAATGTGGGAGCCTTGCCAAACCCTAAACCATCTTGATGAATTAGCCTCATTCACATGATTGGCTTCCAATATGGACTGCGTTGTGCCTCTTGGAGATACATTGCACCTAGACAGCGTTGTTGATTTGGTCCTATTGACCCAATCAATTGTTCCAGTCTCGTTCACATTAAGTGTGTTTATGAAAGTAGCTCAGATTTAGCTTGTTTCACATTGAGAATTGATTTATTTTGATGTTTAGGAGCCATTATTGGTCCTCCTTTACAATTTTATTCATAAGCATGAAAAAAAAAACAAAATTGAATATTCCTATTAGCTTAGGCTAATTAGGAATATTACTATCCTCCCCCTTCAAAATTTTGTTTTTCCTCAAGCAACTGCAAGGTAGAGAAAAATTTCTCCCTCCCTCTTCTTGTGGCCTCATCAATGGATCCCACCATGGCTGAAAATGATAGGCAATGAATCTATCCTCCAGTGATTCTTTCCAAGTGTAAGATAAAAAAGTGTACATCATGAAGAAATGGAAGGTACAAGTGGTGATCTGCTTACTGCTCAATGGCCTCCCTCACCCATGGGAAGTCTTGCTCCCAATGAGTGACTTCCTCACCCATGCAATCATCCAAATGAAATGAGCCATTTTAGGTAGCTCATCAAAGAAAACTTCAACCCCGGATCTATGCAATGTGTTGGGGCTGAATGGAGAGTTTAGATTTTCCCATTCAAATTGCTTCTCTCTCCATTTCTGGTAAGTGTGGGGTTGTTTATGCCCTTGGGCTGAAATGATATGTCCTCCAAGAATGGCCCAAGCTACCCCATCAATAAATTCAACCATGAAGTGCCTCCTCCAAGCACTCAAGTTCTTCAAATGGCTCACCCCATGTGAAGAAAAGAGATGTGATGTGGCAATCATGGTTTGCCCATTGCTCATCCCGTGACATACAACATGAATAGTAGGGATAATCATACTCCCAATGGGCATCTCCATCTGATATCCCACTCTCCAAACATAGCTTCCCATAAACATAAAAACATCAGCAATATATGGAAGCAAAAACAATTGGAAACAAGTTGTCACATGACAACCGGAAAGTGGATCATAGTTCCTCTCATGGAACCAGCGCAGTGCATCCTTTGCCTGCATCAAACCAAACAATAACAAGTGCTTTTCCAGCCACTTTTTTTCTGCCACAATCATTTTACAATATAGCATCATGAAAGTAAAAAGTGGTGTCAATGGTGCACACCAAAAATCATGTGGCTTCCCCCACACACCACCAATGAGATAGCCAATCTCAGTGCTACAAAAGGCTGCAAGTACATCATTATACATTATGCAAGAAAGAACAACTCTTCTTGATACATCATGCTACTCAAACAAGGAAAAGAAGTACAATACAAAATGTGAAATTATCCCTCCTCCATCATGCACTTGAGATCTTGAGCTGAAATGGCTCAACTGGAATTTCTCCCTCACCTCCAATGAGTAGGGAAGTGGTTGTTACCTCCTCTTCAGTACCATACAGGCTATGCATCTCTCCATATGCTAAAATATATCATGTTGGATGCCCTCCCAAGTTAACTCCTCCATCAAATGGAAATATGCATCAAAGTGCATAGAAGAGAAGTCCTCATGTGCTGCATGTAGCAGCTTCTCCTTGAGACTAGAAGATCTAGTCAAGAAGATCCTACCATAGGAATAGATGACCATATCATCCTCCATGTATCTATCATCTCCATCCAGGTCATTAAGAATCATGCATGCACCAAGATCCTTGGAGTACTCTACCAAAATTTGAGACTTCCAATAAGGATCAATCCTCCTAAGAGACAGCGCTGGTGATCTGGCATGTGAAGCTCTCCTTATGCTGCTGCCTACTACTTTGACATCCCCCATGCCAAATTTTTCCTCCAAAATCTTCACCTCTCCAAAATCCAAGAGTGGTGAACCCAAAGACAAGATGTCTCTCATCATCTCTAGATCTGGTGGCCTCCCAGATGGAATGCCTCCATGTAGTGAGACATCAAAATCTGAAGTGGACTGTATATATGAGTGGACTAAGTTTTCCCTCTCTTCACTACGTAGTTCAGTCCCCTCCTTATGTGCAGAAACCTCCCAAAATAGATAAGGGTGAATTCTCATCATCCCTTGGTGTTGATCCTTCTCCTCTTCTTCCATATATGAAAATTCCTCATCCTCAATGAGAGACCCTTGATCTTGGTCATCTCTTGAAGGAGAAGACTCCATGTCTTCACAAATAGAAGAGGGCTCTTCAAGAAGTGGGGATATTTCCCTTGGAAAACTGTCATACATGTTTCTATCACCTATAAAAATATGGAGTGGAGTTGGTTCAATAGGTCTCTCCAACTCATGCAAAGTGTTTGAGTTTTTGTTTTTAACAAATGATGGTTCACAATGTTCTTTATCAAATCTCCTCATCAATTCTTTAGTGAACTCAGCATAAGTTTTTACATTTGCATGAAAAAATGAAGTAGAATCATTAAACCACCAATCATGGGCCATACCTTTGAGGTGAAACACTGCTACTCTAATGGCCTCCTTCTCTGAAACTTGGTGTAGCTGAAAATAGGAATCTAGTTCTTCTACCCAAGCTTCTGCTGTGCACTCTATTGATACATCAAAGTGAGATAGGAAGATTCTACCTCTCTTACGTCTTTTGTGGCTGATGGATCTTACCTCCTTGGGTTTTCAAAACCCTTGGAAGTCGAAGTGCTTTATGAATCTCCATGATTGAGATTCATACTCCTGAAGAAATTCACTCAAGGTCTCCTCCCTTGGTGCACCTTCTTCCTCCATTCTTCTTGTAGTCAATGTGGGCAATAGACTGCGCTGTCGATCTGCATGTGTGGCTGAATTCTCACACCCATCATGTGAATAGCTAGGGCTTGTTTCAAACCCTTCCAAAAATCTTCTACACTCCTCCCCTTCTATCTCCTTGAGATATCCTTTAATACCTTCCAAGGTTTGGAAAAGAAGCAGGGAGATATCCTCTTTTGTCATTCCTTCTTCTCCTCTTTCTCTCAACAAGAAATTAGGCATGTCACAGTGTTGTAGATTAGATTGTGTAGCTAAATGCTCACACACAACATAAGAAGTACTAGGGCTTTCTTCATGAGAAGAACTCGAGTAATTTTCATGTCTTCCCCTCCTCATTCCCCTGATTTCTTCCTTCAATTCATGCATGGCTTAAGAGAGAGTGTTAGAAAAACTCTTCTCGTCCAATCCTTCCAAGTAAAGGGGTTTCACCCTTCTTCTCTTTGTCCTGTATGTAATATTTCTTCTATCTTATTCTTTATTCTTCTGATGGCTAGATCTCACAGGCTGAGCCAGAGATCATGCTTTGATACCACTGTAATATTCCAAATTAGGAACAGCTACACTATTGGAATAATTTGGGTTATTACCAATGTGGAGCTTCAGCAAATCATGAGCATGGCAATGTAAAGCAGATCATTAGATGTAAAATAACATCATACTAGCATATGAAAGAACCTCAGCAACAAGATGATCTATATTCTCCTTCCCGGGTGGGGAAATGCAGCAATTTATGCCCTAAAATGGTAAATTTCAGAGATAAGAGTAAAAATAATGGCAAGTGATGGTGCAATCTCGTAGCTTGGGTCATAAGAGACCTACATATAAAATTTCAGCCCAAACAAATGACTCTAGCTTTGTTAAAAAGATCTACCACTCCCGATATAACTTAAAAATGCCTAATCCCCATGACATGTGGTATGCAGAAATTACTAAAGCACAGGCAGCGTGATTTTCTGAAGGTGATGGATGCAATATGGTATGGACTTCAGTAAATCATATTTATAGCATGGTTTATACAATTTACAATAGGTAAACAGAAGAATCACATGAAGAAACCCTCAAGATTGAGGTGCTGCAACAACAAGATGAGACTGCAAGCTTGACAGCATTATTTTATAGGCTGAATCAGCTGAATATTAAATTTAAGATCTAGAATATATCTATGTACAAAAATATAGATCTATATCATATATTTACACTAGATGAGTTCCTCTACAATTTCCCCTTGGGGTTTTGATCAAAACATGAAGGTACAAGAGTAGATCTAAGATCTAGAATTACAAGTCTAAAACAATATTCAGAAATTCTGCTGTAAATAAATACAGAAGTAAATCAGATCTGAAAAAAACATGAATTGGTTGGCCAATCCATGGATCACCACAGTGAAAGGGAGAATCCTATCACCGGAGATCTCTCCTCCAATTAGCAGCCAAAACACCCTGCAACTTTCCTCTTGCAGATAACGCAGTATGGAAGGTAAAAATGCGTTGTTAGCCTCAGTAGTGATTAGGCATGATTCCTTGATCTGAAAATGCAGCCCTGATGATCCAATACACTCTTCCAGGAGGTTAAAAGACACACTCACTGAGAAGAGGCACTAGATTTGCCTAGATCTGAATAGATCTAGCTGCCACTGCTACAGCTTACAAAAAAAATCAAACCCTCAAAAAGATCTAAATTGTGGCTGGAAGATGAAGCTTGGCCCAAGCCTGATAGCGGACAAGATAGAACAAGTCTCCTCCAAGAGCTACTCAAGAAAGGAGGTGGGATTTCCGACCAGGAACACCCAAGTGCTAAATAGCACTATTCTCATCTAGACAGCTAGAGAATGAGGTTTGTCTAAGCAGACAATACCTTCAGCAATATCAAATTATCAACCCCTCTCTTGGTGTCCTCATCCTTCTTTTATAATGTGGGAGCCTTGCCAAACCCTAAACCATCTTGATGAATTAGCCTCATTCACATGAGTGGCTTCCAATATGGATTGTGCTGAGCCTCTTGGAGATACATTGCACCTAGACAGCATTGTTGATTTCGTCTTGTTGACCCAGTCAATTGTTCTAGTCTTGTTCACACTTAAGTGTGTTTATGAAAGTAGCTCATATTTAGCTTGTTTCACATTGAGCATTGATTTATTTTGATGTTTAGGAGTCATTATTGGTCCTCCCTTACAATTTTATTCATAACCATAAAAAACAAAAGAAAATTGAATATTCCTATTAGCTTAGGCTAATTAGAAATATTACAGGGTGGCTCCATAAAGTCGCAGCCCCCCCCCCCTGGACCCCCCAGGCAGCTTTTAATTATGGGTGGCATTGCTGCCCCATTAAGGTACAGGGTTCCAACGTTGTGATACAAAATAAATAAGATAATCAAGCTCCACACCCAACAATTCACTATTTCAATCTGTCCATTGGTCTATGGGTGGTACCGGGTACTTGGTGTCAATTCAATCCCCACTAACCGGGAAAATTTCTTTCCAAAAGCCACCCATGAAGCGGTTGTCCCAATCACTCACTATGGTCCTTGCGAGACCATGGAGTCTAAACACATCTCTAAAGAAGAGCTCAGCTACCTGCGAAGCAGTATAATGTGCAGAAATGGAAAAGAAGTGTGAATACTTTATTAGTCTGTCAACAACTACAAAGATACAATTCTTACCCTGAATAGTAGGTAGAGCAGTGATGAAGTCCATGGAGATGCTTTCCCATTTTCCATCTGGAATGGGTAGTGGCTGCAATAATCTGGTAGGATGAGTGTGTTCTCCCTTATTTTACTGACAGACTATGCACTCCTTGATATGTTGGAGTACATCCTCCTTGAGACCCTTCCATGAGAATATCTCCCTTATGGCCCGATAAGTCTTTGTGAATCCTTGATGCCCTGAAGTGGGGAATCATGTGATGCTTGCAAGATCTTCTCTTTGAGCTTAGAGTTCTTGGCCAAAAAACACCTGGTTCCGGTAATAGACAACTTCATCCATTGCTCTATATTTCTCATCAACTATCACCCCATCAAGTACCTCACATGCAAATTTATCCTTGGAGTACTCAACCAATAGTTGAGCCTTCCAATCTGCGTCCATGCCCCTCAAGGACAGTGCTGTTGGTCTCCTAGATAGAGCATCAGCCACTATATTTCTCTTCCCCTTGACATACTCTATGTCAAAGTCATAAGCTTCGATTTTTCTTACCTATTTTTTTTGTCTTTCTTGGAGCTGCCTTTGTTCAAGAAATAATCTAAGGCTATTATGATCAGTTTTCACCCTAACTTTATTCCCCACCAAGTATTGTCGGAATTTGGCTAAGGCATGCATGATAGCCAACATTTCTTTTTCATAGATGGGGTATAGCCTTTCATGTGGTAGCAGCTTCCTGCTCTCAAAGGCTATAGGATGCCCTACTTACATCAATACTGCTCCAATCCCTTCACCTGATGCATCACATTCTAACACAAAAGGTTGAGAGAAATCAAGTAAAAATAATACTAGGAAACTAATCATTACCTCTTTGAGCTTATCAAAAGCCCTTTGCGCTGTAGATGTCCAGCTGAAAGCTCCCTTCTTGGTCAAGTCTATAAGTGGTGCTGCAAGTTGAGAGAACCCTTTGACAAACTTCCGGTAATATGTGCATATGCCTACAAATCCCTGGAGTTCTAAAACATTCCTTGGCTCGGGCCAATCCTTGATTTCCCAGATCTTTTCTTTATGCACTCTTACTCCATACACTCCAATGATGTGGCCTGAGTATAGCATCTCAGTGAGGCCAAACTCACATTTTGAGAGTTTAGCATAGAATTGTTGCTCCTTGAGAATATGCAACACTATCTCAATATGTTGCAAATTTTCTTCCCATGTGCGGCTATAAATCAGAATATCATCAAATAAGACCAATACAATCTTTCTTATATGACCACAAAAGATTTGGTTCATGCAAGATTGGAATGTTGTTGGGGCATTGGTCAGACCAAATGGCATCACTAAGAACTCAAAATGCCCATAGTGACATATGAACGTTATTTTGGGAATGTCTTGATCTATAACCCTGATCGGGTGATATCCAGATCTCAATTCAATCTTGGATAAATACTTGGATCCTCTAAGCTCATCCATCAGCTCGTCCATCCTGGGAATTGGGTATCTTGTAATATCCCTAAATTGGGATTGCTAGCAAGGCATGCTTGAAAAATGCATTTTCCAGGAATGCATGCTACGGAAAACAATATTAGCCCTTGGATATCTTATATATGATAATCTAAGATCAAAATCAAAGAGGAAATCAGAAACCAAGCAAACTAGGTGAGATAAAGAAGCCTCTCACACCTAGAATGGTTGGAAAATGCCCAATAATGCACTGCAGCAATATGTGAACACAATTACAGAGCTGCAGCAAGCTATTCATCCATGGAATGTGTTAATAAACACTTTAGCATCAATTTTATGTACATCATCAAGAAGTATGATCCCTTCTACCCACAAAAGATGGGGAAAAGCGGCCATTTTAGCCCTAAAAACATTAAATTCAGAAATTTGAGTAAAAATAAGGGCAAAAGATGGTGGGATCCCTTATCTTAGGTCATAAGAGACTTACATACCAAATTTGAGCTAAACAAATGACTCTAGATATGTTAAACATATCTCCCACTCCCGATATGGCTTAAAAATGCCCAATCCCCATGACTTGACTCAATAGAAATTAACTAAAGCTTATGCAGTGTGATTTTCTAAAGGGTTTGAATACAAAATAGCTTGAAAATAAGATCTGGAGTTTATTACATGAAATCATGAAGAAAAATGGAGATTAAGCTCCTTTATACATCACGTAGAATAACTCGGCAAGGGTTTCATGAGATCCATTGCATAAAAGTGCAGATCTGCAGATATAGATCTGAAAAACGCAATATACTACAGTAGTAGCTTAAAACTTAGATCTAGAGAAATATATTACATAAACAATTAGATCTACAACAAATCCATATGTAGAAAATGTATTTATTATACATCCCCCTTGGGGTTTTCAGCAATACATGAAAGAACAGGAGTAGATCTAAGTTTTACTGTAGCAAATATATAGAATGATTCAGAAATTCTGAAGTAGATGCAACAATGAATCAGATCTGAAACATACATGGATTGGTTGGCCAATCCCTGGATCACCACAATGCAAGGAAGACTCCTTTACACCAGAGATCTCTTCTCCAACTAAATGTCGAAATACCCTGCAACTCTGCAATTCGAAATAACATAGTACAAGAGGATAAACTGTGCTGTAATCTTGAAGCATAGGTTGGCCTGATGCTAGATCAAGATCTGAAGCCCACATTGCTAATACACTCTTCCAGGAGGTTAAAAGACACACTCACTGAGAAGAGGCACTAGTATAATCTAGATCTAAGCAGATCTAGTCTCCACTTGCTGCAGCTCACTAAAACAAGTAAACCTCAACAGGATTTACACTATCTAATGGAGATGGAGCTTTGCCAATGCCTAATAGTGGAAGAGTAGTACAATGCCCTCCAAGGGCTACTTAATGGAAGGAGAGAGAATCCCTAAGCAAGAAATTCTCACAATTCTCTGCTAAACAGCCAAGAGAATGAGATATGTCTAAGCAGACAATATACTCTGAAAATATAATATCATCAACAACCTTCTCTGGAGCCTTTCCCTTCCTTTTATAAGATGAGAGCTTTGGCAAACCCTAAACCACCTTGATGAATTATCTGCTTTCACATGAGGGCCTCCTTCTAGAACTGCGCTGATCAACAAGGAGGTTCAATGCATTTGGACAGTGCTGTGATTTGGTCCTGTTGACCCAGTCAATCTGCCTCATCCCTTTCCACACTCAAGTGTAATCAATCCAGCTCACAAATGTCTGCCTATGCTGATCCTTTTTCACACTGAATTGGTTTTATCGATGATCTCTTCTTCCTTATGCATGCATGTTGACTTAGTCAAACTTGACTATGTCCTCATCCATTTTCCCTTGTTCACACTTATAAGTGTAAAATCCAACTACTGTGATGATCCCCTTTTCACATTATAAGCATATTTTATTGAGATAGCCCTGATTTGCCTCTGTTAACATTGGGCATTGATTTATTTTGATGTTCTTAGGAGTTTACATGTCCTCCTTTACATTTTATTCATCAATTAAGAAAATTAACACAAAATGAAATATTCCTATTAGCTTGGGCTAATTAGGAATATTACAGTCCTCCCCTCCAAAAATGTTGCTTGTCCTCAAGTAAATGCAAGGTTAGAACTGAAATGGATGGGGAAATCATCTTCTCCCAAGAAATCATCCAAACAAAATGAGTCACCTCCCAACATGGTAACTCCAGAAAATTCTCTTCCACCTTAGGTTCCTCACAACTCTTTATAACAATATTAAGGTGAAAAGATAATTGAAAATAGAACATGGTAGACAAAATTGTCTACCCCACGCTGTCCTCCTCTCCACTTAAGATAAGTGTATAGTTCTTGCTGATCTTGGGCTGCAATGATATTGCCCTCAAGTGGCAACATGAAGATTAGATCTATAAAGATCCTTCCTCCAACGGTGTAAAACCAATTGGCCCAAAACATCGCACATGTGATGGATAGGAGAGCATCATCATATGGCATCTCATCAAAATCATGGCCAACCTCATAAAGAAACAAGTGTTTGGATGTGGTGGCCATATCTCCTCTCATGTTCCCATTAGAACATGCAATGCAAAAAATGTGGGAATTCTCTCCCCCAAAGAACACATCTAGCCAATGTGTTTCCTCTCCAATCATGCTCCTCACAAAATTAAGACCAATATCAACAATTGGAAACATGATTAGAATCAAGGAAAATAACATACTAAAGGTTTCATATGGTGCAAGAAGGTACCAATAGTCTCCCATGAAGTTACAGTGCATCTTTTCCAACTGCAGCTTCAGAAATTTACAAGGCAAGTGGTTGCTGGATACATGGTGGTCTATGTATGTTATTTAATTTACTAATGAATAGGAGATGGCTGCATACAACAAATTAACATACGTGAAGTAATACAACACTTTCCCATGGCCATATAAGAGATCATTGTCTCCATCATACAATGTGATATTCCAAATTAGGAACAGCTCATGAATCATGCACTAAAAATGCATCTCCAGCAACATTTGCAATAAAACACTGAAATGGACCCTTGGATCCCATAAATTAATCAATATAAAATATAAATATAATATTAGAGATGAAACAAGGCAAACTAGACGGGTTAAATAGATCTCCCACACCTAGGATTGCCAAAAAGTGCTAAAACCCCAAGACTGCAAAATACCGGAGTTGCTGCATAAGGGACTGCGCAGTATAAGAGAGGGTTTGCACTCAGAAATGAAGGAAACAATTAGATCTACTCATATATTTATTAAAATTTTGAAGAACAAAGATCTAATCTCCTTATACAAAATACAAAAGAAACTGACAAGGGTTTCTTGTCAAACACTCTGCATACAAAATGGGAAATTCAGTAATTTACTGAATCACCACTGCAACACTAAAGTACATGAGTGTAGAAGGCTGAAAGATGTCTGATCTGTTGTAGATCCCTCAAGGGATTCCTCCCATGAAAGGATGAACCTCTCAATCACAAGGAAACACTGCAACTGAGCCACCAAACCATGCACTGAATACTGCCTCCAGAATAACGCATTCCCTAGATGGAACAACGCTGGGAATGTATGGGAAATGTGTGGTATGATACCACAGATCTGAAATAATATCTGGATCTCTCCAAACAGATCCCTCAAGTGAAGGAAACCTTCCTTCAGTGAGAAACTAGCTCAGAAGCTGGGATTCCAATCCCTTCCACTACTGCACCCAGCAACACTGCACAATCTCCGACAAAACTGCGCTGATGAAGTAGGCTGAAGCTTGGCCTAAAAACCTGATGTGGAATGATGAATGCAAACTCTCCCAAGAGGCTCCTCAAGGAAAGAGGTGGGATTCCCACTCGGGAACACCTTGTGCTAAACAGCACTGCTACTCTGCTAAACAGCAAGAGGAAGCAAAAGTCTGAGCAGACATGAATAATAATATAAGACATCTAGAATAATGTTTCCATCCTCTTCCTTATATAAAATATGAATTTTCTTGCCCTTAGCCCCACTCAATTAGATCATCTCTATCCAAAGATACATCTCCCTCCAAAGCTGCGTTGTTCCTCCTTGGATTCCTCCTCCTCCACAACTGCGTTGTTGACTTAATCAACGCAGCTTGATTTTATCCCTATTCACACATGGAGGTGTTTTATTAAGCTAGAAAGAGTGTCTCCTTTCACACTTGGAGTGTTTTTGTCCTCCTTAGGAGACTTATGGGATTTTCTACCCATTTATTCACTAACTAGAGCTGCTGCTAACTCTAATGTTCCATTTAGCTTTGAGGCTAAAATTTGGAACATTACATACAATTTGGCCCAATGTTGACCATGGAGCTCAATGAAAATCTTGCCTTCCTGTGGAGAAATGCACTGCATAAAAATGGTAAGAGTATGCAGATCACCAAATGTAGCAACAAGATCCTTACCATTTGTTAAGAGCAAGATCCTGATAGGGTCTAGAAACAAATACTCCATAAGGATATGACAGACTCTCATGAAGAGAAATGAATCATGCGCTGCACGAGGATCCTTCCTCATGTACTTGGAGATCCAAGCCAAGAAGAACATAACACAGCAATAGATGTCTCCATCCATTACTCCATATTTCTCACCTCCTCCTTGTCCATCAAGTGCACTAAGAGTGGAATGATCCTGGGGATACTCCATCAATAAACCCCACCTCCAAAGTGGCAACGTTGTTGGCCTATGCAAATAGGCTCCACCCAATTCATGGCTCCAATATTTGACATGCAGAATGTCAAAGGCATCTCCCATAATGCTGCTATATGTAAGAATTCTCTCCCATGGGGAAAGTACCTCTTGAACATCTAATGCCAAGGAGTAGCCCCTTTGCACTATGATAGTGCCACCTTCTACTCCTACAACATCATGAAACTATAAGAGAAAATCTGCCCTTGCTCTCCCAAGAACATCCCAAGCAAAAAAATCTTTTTCTGCCTCCTTATACTCCCATCATCAAAATCATGTGGTGAAAACATGGTGATTGACATGAAGAATGTTATGTCAACACAATGTGTCCATACTCCTTGCTACCCCATTATGCAAGTATCCTGCCACATACCCTTGGAAAGAGGATGATGACCAAACTCTTTCAAAATTAACTAGCGCAGCCAAGCCTCCTGTTGCCTGGTATCATAGATCTACAAGTATCTTTCCAGCTTCTTGCTCATCACCCACACCCATCCATCCACATGTGGGTGTCTTCCATATTTTCCTTCCTTAGCACTCTTCCAAGGAAGACTGTCATTCTCCCAAATCAGATTTCTGCTCTTGCATTTCATGGGATGTTGAAAAGAAGTCTTCTCAAGGATCAATTTGACCCCATAAGGATCCAAATAGGTGGTAGGAAAAAACCTCCCATCATGATGTGGATGCCTCAAGAAGTGTCCAACACACACATGAGAGATGTTATCCATCCGAAGATGTCCTCCATCATCTATCTATTCCTCCTTGATTCCATGAAGATCCAAGGGTGAGAAGGAAAGAGCCTCCTTAGACTGTTGAAAAACTTGGCACTCCATGAAATGTTGAAGTGCACCTCTCATGGGATCTCTTGATGAGACCTCCTCCTCATGCACGGTCTTCCAAAACCAGTGGGATCTTGGACTTGCTGCATGTAGAAGTTTCTCTTTGAGTTGGGGAGTGCTCATTGAGAAAGTTTCGTCTAGAAAGGAGAAAGGTTTTCTCACTTCCAGATGTCCACTATCTACCATTCTTTCCTCCACTGCTGAACATGAAGGCTACTCCTCCAAGGTTGTGACAGGGCTGGTACATGCTTCCTCAAGTGGCAGTGAGGATCTCTCTTCCTCTAGCTGAATGAACTGAGGTAAAGCTAGAGTCTCCTTGGAGGCTCTAGATTTAGCTTTGTATTCACTTAGAATCTCAGATTCCAAGTGTCCTTTATGCCTCTTTTCTTCTCCTCTTTGAGAATAGGAAGTGCATGGCTCTTCCTCTTCTTGAAACCCTCTAGGAGTTTCACTGCAACTCTTCATCTGCTTAACCTCATTGGAGAGGTCCTTTCCAGATTTGAAAACTGATGAGAGAAAGCTCATACTCTTCATCATCTTGATCTCTTTTATCTTCTTGTGGCCGAAACTCACAAGCTGAGCCAAGAAAGATGCTCTGATACCACTGTAATATCCCGAAATTGGGATTGCTAGCAAGGCATGCCTGAAAAAAGAATTTTTCAGGAATGCATGCTACAGAAAACAAGATTAGCCCTTATATATCTTATATATAATAATCTAAGATCCAAATCCAAGAGGAAATCAGAAACCAAGCAAACTAGGTGAGACAAACAAGCCTCTCACACCTAGAATGGCTGGAAAATGCCTAATAATGGACTGGAGAAATATGTGAACAAAATTATAGAGCTGCAGAAATCTATTCATCCATGGAATGTGTTAAGAAACACTTCAAAATCAATTTTATGTACATCAGAAAGAAGTATGATCCTTTCTACCCACAAAATATGGGGAAAAGCAGTTTTTTTAGCCCTAAAAACGTTAACTTCAGAGATATGCGTAAAAATAATGGAAAAGGATGGTGGTATCCCTTAGCTTAGGTCATAAGTGACTTACATACCGAATTTTAGCTGAATAAAATGACTCTAGCTATGTTAAACAGATCTCCCACTCCCTATATGGCTTAAAAATGCCCAATCCCCATGACTTGACTCAACAAAAATTAACTGAAGCTTATGCAGCGTGATTTTCTGAAGGGTTTGAATAAAAAATAGCTTGAAAATAATATATGGAGTTTATTACATGAAAGAATGAATAAAAATGGAGATTAAGCTCCTTTATACATCAGAGAGAATAACCCAACAAGGATTTCATGAGATCCGCTGCATAAAGTGTCGATCTGCAGATCTAGATCTGAAAAACGTAGTATACTACAGCAGTAGCTTAAAAATTATATCTAGAGAAATATATTACATAAACAATTAGATCTACAACATATCCATATGTAGAAATGTCTTTATTATACATCCCCCTTGGGGTTTTCAGCAATACATGAAAGAACAGGAGTAGATCTAAGTTTTATTGCAGAATGATTCAAAAATTCTAAAGTAGATGCAACAATGAATCAGATCTAAAACATACATGGATTGTTTGGCCAATACATGGATCACCACAGTGCAAGAAAGACTCCTTTACACCAGAGATCTCTTCTCCAACTGAATTTTAGAATACCCTTCAACTCTGCAACTGGAAATAACGCAGTCCAAGAGGATAAAATGGGTTGTAAGCTTGAAGCACAGGTTGTCTTGATGCCAGATAAATATCTGAAGCCCACACTGCTAATACACTCTTCCAGGAGGTTAAAATACACACTCACTGAGAAGAGGCACTAGTATAATCTAGATCGAAGCAGATCTGGTCTCCACTTGCTGCAGCTCATTGAAACAAGTAAACCCCAACAGGATTTACGCTATCTAAGGGAGATGTAGCTTAGCCAAATTCCTGATAGTGGAAGAGTAGTACAATTCCCTCCAAGAGCTACTCAGTGGAAGGAGAGAGAATCCCTAAGCAGGAAATTCTCACAATTCTCTGTTAAACAACCAAGAGAATGAGATATGTCTAAGCAGACAATATACTCTGGAATTATAATATCATCAACAACCTTCTCTGGATCCTTTCCCTTCCTTTTATAAGATGAGAGATTTAGCAAACCCTAAACCACCTTTATGAATTATCTCCTTTCACATGAGGGCCTCCTTCTAGAACTGCGCTGATCAACAAGGAGGTTCAATGCATCTGGACAGTGTTGTGATTTGGTCATGTTGACCTAGTCAATCTGCCTCATCCCTTTTCACACTCAAATGCAATCAATCCATCTCACAAATTTCTGCCTATGCTGATCCTTGTTCACTCTAAACTAGTTTTATCGATGATCTCTTCTTCTTCATGCGTGCATGTTGACTTAGTCAAACTTGACTATGTCCTCATCCATTTTCCCTTGTTCACACTCATAAGTGTAAAAGCCAGCTACTATGATGATCCCCTTTTCACATTTTAAGGGTATTTTATTGAGATAGCCCTGATTTTCCTCTTTTCACATTGGAAATTTATTTATTTTGATGTTCTTAGGATTTTACATGTCCTCCTTTACATTTTATTCATCAATTAAGAAAATTAACTGAAATATTCCTATTAGCTTGGGCTAATTAGGAATATTACATATCTAATCTTCATGGTCTTCTCGTTTAGTGCTCTATAGTCAATTCACATCCTCAATGTGCCATCCTTCTTCTTAACTAATACCACTGAAGATGAAAAAGGGCTAGTGCTATGTCGGATATGACCTAGGGTTAGCGGTTCTTGAATGGCCCTTTCAATTTCATCCCTATTAGCTTTGGGATTCCAATAAGGGTTAGTAATCACAGCTTAAATCCCTTGCTCTAGCTCAATAGTGTGCTCAAATTCCCTATCAGGAGGCCTCCCTGGTGGAATATCCCCAAATACTACAGAATATCAATCTAAGAGAGCTTGCACATCAGGGTGTACTAGTGAATCCTTGCCTCCAACTTCAGATAAACATAGTTCCACTACCCATTCTATGCCTCCTCTACGTAAGTCTGCCTCCATCTTGTGAGCTGAAACAATCTAAGGGGGTTAAGTGTGTATTCCTTTGATCTTCTGATGCTTACCATCCTCCTTCCCTATCCATTCCATCTATAGAGTCTCTCAATCAGTGGTGACTCTCCCAAGAGTGATCAGCCATTGGACACCCAATATGACATTAGTGTCAGGAATATCAACCACAAAAAAGTGGTCTACCATAGTGTAGGTTCCCATAGTGATAGAAAATTCCAGATCATACTTAACACACTGCAAGGTTTTGGCTCCTGGAACCAAGACTAAAAATCCTTCAAATTTTTCCACATGGATGCCCCTCCTCTTTACAAGTTGTGAATCAACGAAGTTATGAGTAGCTCCACTGTCTACTAGCACCAACACTCTTTGCCCCATAGCAGTACCTCTAACTCTTAAATTCAAATATTTATGGACTCCTCTCAACGCTGCAAGAGCTCCTCCCCTTGGAGAAAAATTTTTTACTGCATCTTCTATATGTAGCACAGCGCTGGCCCTCTCCTCTTCTTCATAAAAAATATCAATATAATGAGCCTTCCCGGCAACACACTCATGGTTTGGCACCCATGGCTTATGGTAAGTGAGGAAAAGTTTTTCCTTCCTTAATCTCCTCTGTTCATGGTCAAGAGGTGCCTTCTTTGTCCATGAAGAATCCTCCTGTTGCAGTAATGCTTTTTCTTTGGGCAAAGCATGTTGCAAATCTCTAGCCTTTTCCACAACCTCAATGACTGTAGTTGGCTTGGTGGATCTTACCAACCCATGCAATGGTTCAATCATCCCCTCAATAAACATACATACCCTTCTGCTCATAGTGAGGTTGTATACCATTGCTGAAAGTTTCAAATACTCAGCAATATAATCTTCCAAATCTCCCTTTTGTTTGAGCTTGGTTAGCTCCATAAAGTGGACCTACGGATCTCTTGGATCAAATCTCTCTACTAGTCTCTTGGTGAAGACTGAGTATGAAGTGATGTGAGCATGCCCTAGTGTAGTTAGCCCATGGAACTACCATTCATGAGCCTCCCCTTCTAAGTGCAGCACAGCTATTTTGATAGCTTCTATTTCAGAAAATCTATTGAGTTGAAAGTAAGTATTCAGCTTCTCCACCCAAGCCTTAGTTGTGCACTTAGGTGATCCATCATATATGGGCAAGAAGAGTCTCCCCATACTGCGATGTAGGTCTGATTCCTGCATCCATCCTTCCCTCTTATGCTGATAGCAAGATCTTCTCCCTTCCTTGATCTAACAGAATTCTTGAAAGCTCAAATGTTCCTTGAATCTTTGGGATTGGGACTCATACTCCACAATGTAGTCACCAAGGTTTTGTTCCTCCCTACATTTAGATAATAATTATGGCATAGTGGAGTGTTGTAGTGAAGGATGAGTGGCTGATTGTTCCACACAAAATGAGGTGTTGGTGCTTGCTTCTTGGTAAAACCCCCTAAGGCCTTCTTTATGCCTCATCTCCTTGAGATCTCTTGCAATGTTCTGCATGGTTTGAAGAAGGAGCTTTAAAATATATTTCTCCTCCATACTATAGATATATTTTTCCCACAAGCTGAGCCAAGAGCAGTGTTGTGATACCACTGAAATATTCCTTTTCAGGAATTTCTGCAATATGGAGAGTAAAAACGTTGTTTTCAAAATTTGTGTTACATAAATACAAAATAGGACTTTGATCCTTTATATTACACTTAATAACCCTTACATATATAAATATTACACTTAATAACCCTTACATATATAATGGGAGCATAAACGAATCATTCTAGCTATGTTAAACAGATCTCCCCATGCCAAAACACCTTAAAAACACCCAAACCACATGACTTCAGCAAACAGAAATTATGAAGCATGTAATAGTGTAATTCTGAAAGGGTTTCTACAGAAAAAATATATGTCATAACAGATCTAGAGATTTCATTAATCAAAGAGCCAAGAAAATGGAGGTTTTAGCCTCTTTTACAGAAAATAGAGACAACTCGGCAAGGGTTTCACATGAGCACAAGTACAAAATGACATCTCTACATAAAATGATGCAATTTACTGCAGCTCTGTATATGATATGGCTGAAAAATACATGAAAGTGCATAAAAATCACTAAAGAGCCTCCCTACTAGCCTTCTAGGAGCGAAAAAGCCTCATTCTCCAAGAAACTAGCTCCAAATCAAGTGATTCAACCCTACCACAACATCACCTTCAGAAATGACGTAGTTTCTGGAAGAGACTGCACTGTAGGAGTTGGTGACTACTTGACCCCAAGTCAGATAGTGGAAATGTAGCTCAAAATTCCCCTCTTAGATCCCTTAAACAAGCTAAACCAAGAAAGAGAATGGAACTCCTGCATGAGAATCCCTTGCACTAAACAGTGTAGCAAACCCAGCTAAACAGTTGAAGCATGAAAGAAGTCATAAGAATCAAACATAGAAAAGATTTTGAATGCCTCTCACGGCTGTTATCCCTTCCTCATTATTCTTGGTGAGCCTCCTTACCCTGGGCCCCACACATTCATGAGGTTGCTTCATTACAAAGAGTCCTCCCTCAAAACTACGTTGTTCCCACTGGTTTCCCTCCTCTTTTAGCAGCGTTGTTGACCTGGTCAACAAGGTTCTAGTCCTCATGCATTGCCCCCTTTTCACACCAAGGGTGGTTTAGCTTTCCTTCTTATTCAAACCCCTTTCACATAGGGAACGTTTTATTCCTACTAAAGAGATTTAAGGATATCTCTACCCCATTTATTCTTCTAGCCTGCAAAATAGAGCAACATATAATATTCCAACTAATTGGGAATATTATAGGATCTAATATTTTGTACACAGATCTGCTCTAGATCTGGAGTGTAATATACAACTTCTGCAGCTCTTAAAAATAACGTTGTCAAGCTATTTTTCAGTCAATACATGTGTTGCAGCCCCTCTTTTTGAGGAATTTCTTCTACTCTTGTCTTCTACATTCTGCCATACATTGTATGGGCCTCAATATGGATCTGATTTATTGTTTTATATATGAATGTTGAGAATTATTATTGGTCTCCTGCTGTTTCTCAAAAAAACTGCATTATTTTCCTGCAATATTGTTGCATATTGTTGTAGCCCCATTCTTGGGTGTTTTGCAGCCATACTAGGTGTGGGAGGTCTGTTTACCTCACCTAGTTTGATTTTTTTTTTCTATCCTTTTAGATATAGATGCTAGATCTCTAGATATAAGGGATCCAAGAGCTAAAAACTCATTTCAGTGCACATACTTCTGAAAAATGTGTTATTCTAGCAAGTATTGTTGAATCTTCCCTTTTGGGGATATTACAGTGGTATCAGAGCAATCATCTTGGCACATCCTGTGATTTGCTTTCTTAAAGAGCCAATATGTCTTCAAAATAATATGAGCCTCTCACTAACAGAGAGAAGAGGTACCTGAGAAGAAGATAGAAGAAATTTGATTACACCAATGATGATAAAGACAAGGGAAGAGCCTCTGAATCTGGAAGTGATGAAGATGGGAAGAAGTTTGCAAAAACCCTTCTGAAAGCCATGCAAGATATTGCTAGAGAGATCAAAGAGATGAGTTTGGACCAGATCAACGAATCTCCTAGGATATTTCATCCTGGAGAAAGATCTGGCATGTCTCACCACTGGAATAATTAACCATTGAACCAGCCACAAGCTCCACAACACTCTACCATGCCTACTTTTTTGGCTGTGGAAAATGAAGGGCCTCATGAGAAAGCATCCCTTGAAGACTACTTTGAAGAATATGAGTCTCATAATTAGAGATTCAAGGACCACTTGATTTTTCAAGATTTTTGTCACCTCAAGGAAAAAATAAGACCGAGGCATCAACATAGAGATGGTGGATTCACTCAGAATCATGATCGACATCACCCTATGGGAAGATTATTTTTACCCAAGTTTGATGTGTCATCCACTTGTTCTGCCAAAGCATGGGTAGAAAAACTGGATATCTACTTTCAGTTGAACAAAGTTTCAGAGATGGAAGCTATCAAGATTGCAGCGCTACACTTTGAAGGTGAAGCACACAAGTGGTGGTTCCATGGGTTGTCTACATTGGGTCATGCCAATGTGACTGCCTCTTCTGAGTTCACTAGAAGACTGGTGGAAAGGTTTGAAAGAAAGGATCCAGAAGCACCTTTCATGAGCCTTGCAAATTTGAAGAAGTCAGGTAATACAAAGTCTTATATCTATGAATTTTTGAGATTATCTGTTATGGTTCCCGATTTGTCTGCAGCAAGGAGGGTGTACATGTTCATCGATGGATTAGATGAACCTCTGCATGGGTTGGTTAAATCTACCAAGCCCACTACCTTGCATGATTCCATTGAGTGGGCTAGAGGCCTTCAAGATGCCTTGTCAAAAGCAAAGGCAAACTTTCAGAACAAGCCCTCCTTTCCTTCTAAAGGAAGGGAAGAGAAAGTTTCTCCTTCAAAGGAGAGCTCATACAAGAAGCCTCTTGATGATGAAGTCTGGAGAGATCTAAGAAAGAGGAAGCTATTCTTCACTTGCCAAGAACCATGTGTACTTGGACATAGATGTGATGCTGGTAAAGCACATTATATAGAGGTCTTCTCAGATCTTAAAAAATATGAAGATGATGAGCCCAGGAGGGGTCACAGCGCTGACAATGTTGGAAGAGATCCAACACCATTAGGAGATGGGAATGGAGCATTTTCTCCTATTGGATGAAATCTTGCATCCTTAAGGGTAGTACCTAAGTACTTGACCTTAATATTTCAAGGTTCAATCATGAATCAGAGGGTTTCTGTATTGATTGATAGTGGGGCTACCCATAATTTCATTGATGCCCATCTTGTGCAAAGGAGGGTTATACCCACTGATACCTTTGAGGGATTCTCTGTTTTGGTCCCAGAAGATAGAAAAATGCAATGCATGCATTATTTCCCATCACTTTCAATCACCATGGGATCCTACACTTTGGTGGATCACTTCTTTGTAGTTGACATACTAGACACCAATATTATTTTGGGTGTTCAATGGTTGATTACATTGGGAAAAGTCACCACTGATTGGGAGGATTTGAAAATGGAATGAGTGGATAAGAAGAGTGGTGCACCTCAAATGATCAAAGGCATACATACTTACCCCTGACACAACACTTCCACACAAAAAATAGAGATGGATTTGCACAGTGGGAGCAAGGACCTCATTGTCCCTTCTATTATGTTCATAAGATTTTTTCAAGGGACACTCTTATCTAGTGGCAAACCACCTGGGAGGCCACCTGATTCAGTTTTGGTGAGAGATCTCTGACTAATTGATGCTCCAAAATTATATCCAAGAGGGATGGGAGCATTAGAAGACACAACTATGGCACTGGAAGGCTTGGGCAAGCACAAGAAGGAGGGATATTTTCTTCTCTCATCATCATCACGCACCTTCATTTCTGATTCTACGTTGTTGGGGGGTAAGAAGGGAAGGTATGTCCTTCCTAATTATACCTTTGTAATAAGAGGTATCAAAGAGGATATCAGCAACATGGCAGGCATTCCAATTGATGCATCATCAATGCTGTCATTGTTGGGGAGTGCAGATCTATATTGGATATCCCAGTTGTTGGTGGATTATTCCAAAGATCTTCACACTTGTATGATGTTTGATGACCAGCTGCATGAAGAGGGCTATCTAGTCCATGAGGGATTCATCTATCATCATGATAGGATCTTCTTACCTAGGGCCTCCAAGCTCAAGGAGAGGATGCTACAAAGGGCCTACAAAGAGTTCTGTTTCAGCCCTACCTATTCTATGAAGATCTGCAACACTATCATAAGATGCTTTGAATGGGAAGGCTTTGGAGGAGAGCTACATCAGCATTTTCTAGATTTCAAGAGCTATGTGGAGTTAGGGCAGCCAAAGAACTCTATGCAAGAGTCATTTTAGCCATTTATTCCTTCCCTAGAAAGAGGAGAAAAACATATGCACAATTCCATGTGTAGGAGAGACATTGTTGGTGAAAAACCTGATCATGTAATGCAAGTTTCATTTTCTAATTGGACATATTATTTCACCATGTTTATGTAGGCCATGACTCCAAAGAGGAGTTTTGTATCATGTAAATCTCATGGCAAACATTGGGTCACTAAAATTTTTGAATTTGGCCACTCCCTTGTTGTGCAAAGGGAGAATTTCTTTCATGATGGGTGCTTCCCACAGGCACCAAACATATCTCACATTTTCAGCCATGGTGAGATGACTTGTGTAGCAAGTAAGTGGTGGGGAAACCACTTACCATACCTTGATCTGATGTAGGAAGTAGATGCACTGCACTGGTACCATATGTGGGACTATGACCCACCTCCTCATGCTCAAATTTCTGTTTGTATATATGTAATTATGCTTCCATATGTGTATGATATAGTTGTGCTTTTTATGGGATTGTATGGAGGGAGGATGGGAAGTTTTTATGTACCACATGGGATGGAAACTCTCTATGTACCTCATGATACATGTTTTAGAGAGATAATTGCTCCAACCATGTTTATTTCTGTTGATTTTTTGACTCCTTGTGGGATGGATTATGTACATCTCATGATGATTTTGGAGGAACAATTTATGGAGGCTTGGATTGGTGAACACCTAGCATGTGAGGAGAGCTTGACCTTTGATGGTGTCACCAATGGAGGAGGATAAATGTTGCAGCACTCACCCTATCAGTTTCTTGAGGACAAGCAACATTTTGGAGGGGAGGACTGTAATATTCCCAATTAGCCCAAGCTAATGGGAATATACAATTTTGTTTTAATTTTTTGTTTCATGAATAAAATTGTAAAGGAGGATCAATAAAACTCCTAATCAGCAAAATAAATCAATGCCACATGTGAACATAGCTAAATATGGGCTATTTACATAAGCACACTTAGGTGTGAAAGAGCATGGATCACTTGACCAAGTCAATCAGGACCAAATCAACAACGCTGTCTAGATACAGTGAATCTCCTAGATGCACAGCACAGTTTTAGTTGGAGGCTACACATGTGAATGGAGCTAAATCATTGAGATGGTTTACGATTTGACAAGACTTTAATCCTATAAAAGGAAGAGAATGACAACAGAAGAAGGTTGTTGATTGATTATATTTCTGAATATACTGTATGCTTAGACATATATCATTATCTATTTGTTTAGCTGAGAATAGTGATGTTTAGCACTAGGTTGTTCCTGATCGGGAATCCCACCTTTTCCTTGAGAGGCCTCTTGGAAGATTCTTGTTGATCTTGTCCACTATCAGGCATTTGGACAAGCTCATCTTCCAACTAAAACACAAATCCTGTTGAGGGTGTGGTTTTCCTTGTAAGTTGCAGCAAGTGGTGGCTAGATCTACTCAGATCTAGGCCAATCTAGTGCCTCTTTTCATTGGGAAAGCCATCTATCCCCTTGAAGAGAGATATTAGATCTTTGGAGCTGCATTTTAAAATCTTGGCATCAGGCCAAACCAGTGTTAGAGCCTATAGCACATTTTCCCTTCCAGGACTTCGTTATTTGCAAGTGTACAGTTGCAGGGTGTTTTGACACACATTTGGAGGAGAGATCTCTAGTGTTGGGGTTCTGCCCTTCACTATGGTGATCCATGGATTATACTTATGATCCATGTTCTATTCAAATCTTATCTGCTTATATTGTATTCATCTTCATAAATTTCTGAATACTACTACAGATCTACAACTTTAGATCTCAAATCTACTCTTTGCGTCTCATGGTTTGCTCAAAACCCGAAGGGGAATTTGTAAAGGAGCTCTTCTAGTGTACATATCTTAAATGGATCTAATATTTTGTACATAGATCTGTTCTAGATCTGGAGTGTAATATACAGCTACTAAATCTCTTACAAATAACGCTGTCAAGCTATTTTTCAGTCAATAAATGTGTTGCAGCCCCTCTTTTTGAGGAATTTCTTCTACTCTTGTCTTCTACATTTTTTCATACATTGTATGGGCCTCAATATGGATCTGATTTATTTCTGTATATATGAATTTTGAGCCTTATTATTGGTCTCCTATTGTTTCTCAGAAAAACTGCGTTATTTTCCTGCAGTATTGTTGCATATTGCTACAGCCCCATTCTTGGGTGTTTTCCATCCATACTAAGTGTGGGAGGTCTGTTTACCTCACCTAGTTTGATTTGTTTTTCCTATCCTTTTGGATATAGATGCTAGATCTTTAGAACTAAGGGATCAAAGAGTTCCAAACTCATTTCATTGCACATACTTCTGAAAAATGCATTATTCTAGCAGGTATTGTTGAATCTTCCCTTTTGGGGATATTACACTGCAACCATGTATTAAGACTGAAAAGAGCTTGACAGCGTTATTTTATTGGCTGCAACTATTTTAGATTACACTTCAGATGTAGAGAAAATCTGTGTATAAAAATTTAGATCTATATCATATCTGTACACTAGATAGGCTCTTCTTCAAATTCCCCTTGGGGTTTTTAGAAAAAGATGAAGTACAAGGAGTAGATCTGAGATCTCATGCAGCAGATCTATAGAAATATTAAAAAATTCATGTACATATAGATTGATCTGAAATATAAAATATGATGATCCCCTCCAATGGATCTCTAATGTGAAGGGCAGATCCCCAACACATGAAAATCACTCCTCCAAAAAGTGTACCGAAAGACCCTGCAACAGTACCCACACGAATAACGCAGTTATGGAAGCAAGATTGCGTTGTAGGCTTTAGAACATGTTTGGACTCAAGCTAAGATCTTAAAATGTAGCTCCAATCATCCAATATTCTCTTTCCAATGGGATAGAAGACTTCCCCACTTAAAAGGAGCACTAGAATAGCCTATATATGAGTAGATCTAGCCTCCACTTGTTGCAGATTTCAAAGACAACTAAACCCTCAACAAGATATGTGTTGTAGTTGGAAGAAGAAGCTTGGCCTTCAGCCAGGTAGTGGACAAGAAATGGGATACTCTTCCAAGAGGCCTCTCAATGAAGAGGTGGGATCCCCGATCAGGAACACCCAATGCTAAACAACATTTGCAATCTAGGCTAAACAGCCAAAGAAAGCAGTATGTCTAAAAAACAATACTTCATAAATACAATATCATTCAATAGCCTTTTCATGCTGCCATCCTCTTCCTTTTCTAAGTTGAGAGCTTGCAAACCCTAAAACACCTCCAATGAAATATCTCTTTTCACATGAGCCACCTCCAACTAAAACTGCGTTGTGCCTCATTGATGGTCACTCCTCCAAGACAGCGATGTTGATTTGGTCATGGTTGACCCAGTCAAAAGAAATAGCCCCTTTATTTAAATAGCGCATATTTAGACTTTTTCACATGTGGCATTGATTTATTTACTATTTAGGAGTTTTATTGATCCCCCTTTACACATTTATTCATGAAACAGAAAAATAAAACAAAAAATGAATATTCCCATTAGCTTGGGACTAATTGGGAATATTACATTGTATGACTATGGGACTGACCCACTCTGCTTCTTCCACTGGATAAATCAATACTTCTTTCATCATTTTATCTATCTCTGCCTTGACTTTCTCTTCTACCCTTGGATTCATATGGTAAGGTCTGTGCTTCACTGGTCTTGCATCGGGCTTCAAGATTATGCGCATTTCCCCCATGTATCCTTTTATTCCCTTTAGCTCGGCTACTGAGGATGGGAATAAGTCTTCATATTCATGTAGAAGGTTAAATATCTCCTTAGTCATTTATGTATCTCAGTAATCTCCAATCGACGCGATTTTGGGCTTTTCCAGGGTTCCAATGTTCAACTTTTTGGTCTTCAATGGTAGTAGATGTAGTCCCTCTGTCGTAGGTTCTTCTTGTATATCCCGCTCCCCTTCTTTTTCTTCAAAATATAAGTGTATAAGATTTTCTAGATCATCGTCATCCATTTCACTGTCTATTCTCTTGCATGCTACTGATTGTTTGATAATATGTTACGAGAGTGGTTGTTCTTTGTCTTCTTGAATCTCTGGAAAAAAGAGTACTCTTTTGATTGCTTGTAGTGCTTGTGTAACTGGGTGTGTTTCTCCTTCAAAAGAAAAACATTGCATAAAATTGTCCACAACTACTTGCCAGGTGTTGGTTCCTCTTTTCTTTTCTTCGGTTAGGTACCAGGCCTGGAATTGTATCTAGTGAATGTATAAAATTGTGTATTCACGGATATTCTAGATATCCTGTTTTCGTCCAGTGATATTCACAATTTTGTAAATTCTTTGTGGGGTTAGAATACCCTTGGTACTTTTCACTGAATTGTGGTCCTTCATCTTCTTTGAATCTAGATTTTAAAGCTGTTGCAACATCTTCCCATCCCAGAAGTGAGTTTCGATGGTTGCTCCACCATCTTGCCAACGTCGATTGTAGAGCTACATCCATGAGTGGGACTCTATGTTCCATTGGTATTTTATCTTATATTATTGCAATAAATGTATTTATAGCGTTCATATTTGATAAATTCAGATTTCATCTTACCTCAGTTCCAATCCAGTTGACTCCTCAGATGTTAGCACATCTTCTTGTATTAGTCTCGTATCCTCCCTACTGCCAATCATCCGAGGCTATTTTTGAGCCTAAGTCTGAACTCTGAAGACTTCTCCAGCTTAGGGTCCCCCCCACTGTTGGGTTGATGTAGTATTTTCTCTTCCCTACCATCATCTGATAAAGATGATCAAGGAGTTTAGTATCCTCTCTATTTTCAATAGTTTCTGTATATCGGGGTCCTTGATATGGTTCAAGTGGCTGAGTGACCCTGACTTCCCTGTCTTCAAATATCATCAGTTCCTTTTTCAAGTCGATTACTACATAGTTCTCAAAACTCTAATCTATCCCCAATAATGTTGGATAGGGATCCTTATCCCCATGATATCTATCACTTCAAAATATTTGTATGTCTTTACTCTCGCAACATCAACTTCGACCTCCTCAAGCCTGCCTATGGGCGCAATGCAGTACTAATTTTCCATGCAGAGCTGTATTGGTGAGTATGTCAAATTTGGTCTCCCCAGTGATTCCCATGTCTTTCTTGGCAGAATGTTGACATCTGATCCTAAGTCAATCATGGTGTCTTTGATTTGGAATCCCGCAACTTGAGTATTCACGCGGAATTCCTTTCCTATTCTTCTCTTATTTCTTTTGATCCTCCTTATGTATTTTTGGGTTGAATCATTTGACTCCTCTGGTTCTACATTTTCCTGCACCACCATCTCCAGATTTTGCCTTAGTTGTTCCAACATTGGTGCATTGGTTTTTTCAAAAGTAGTCGAAACCATTCTTCAATCATTATAATTGTATGGGTCTGCTTCCCTTTTTCTATGGTCAGTTGTGGGAGATAAATGCCTTTTCTCCCCCCGATCTAGGAAAATGTTTCCACTCCCTCTTCAAAATATTTCTTCTATATAACTGGTCTGAAAATTGGCTTCGGAGATGTTGGCTTGATCAGCTTTATCGAGTCTATATTCTGTGCATCCTCCCCTATTCTCTTTCCTCCCCGTGTTATTATGGCTACATTTTTCATAGCCTGAGCCTCTACTATTCTTGGTTCTGTGTTCACCAGATTTGCTCCTCTTTGTCTAGCTCTTTCCTCCCATCTCTTAATTAATTATGGACAATATTCAGTTGCATGTGTATTGACTCTGCACTAAGAGCACCATGGTCTTCTTGGTAGTGGACATTCCCTTGCTATGTGGCCTTATTGGTCACAATTGTAACATCTTACAGGTCCTCTTCCTCTAGCTCTGCCTCCTCTCATTCCTCCTCCTCGTCCCCTTGGAGCCTCGTTCACTATATAAGGTGGTATGTCCAATCATTCTGCCAGTGCATCCAGGGTTCTACACTGGTTTGTATTATGTTTTGTGAAAGCGCAGAACTCACAATATGTATTATTTGGAAGATTGGAGTATTTCTGTAAAATTGGGCATAGTCGTGGTGGATGACCAATGCCTTTACATAATTCACAGTATTCAGTTGTGGTCTAATTCTGTTGAGCGAGGAACCCTAGAAAGTGGGGTTGCGGCTGGTATAACCCTTGAGTGTTTATCTGTGCAACTCCCCCTACTGGTGGTGTCCCTTGTGTCCCTGTTGCTGAAGCCCCCATATTCTATTCCTGTAATCTTGGGCATTCAGTGACCACGTGTCCCTCCATCAGAAAATGGGTACACCACACATTGGGTCTTGTAGGTCGTATTGGTTGAATGTCTTTCAACTTCTCCGTTAGACTGGCTATCTAATGTTGTAACCCCAATATGGAAGGGTCTTGAGCTGCTACTCCTCCTCTGAATTCTTGTGGATAGCCCGCCATAGCCTCTATCTTCATAGCTTGTTCCAATGCATCTTGTAAGGTATCAATCTTTTGTTGTGTTAGGGGAGTTCTCGTTAATGGAAGAGGTGATTTAATAAACCGATCTCTCTAATGATTCGGATTGATTGGGTAACTCAGTTTCCCAATCGCATCCTTAACCTTCTCATCAGATCCCCCATTGTTTCACCTTCTCACTGTTTAATCTCCCACATCTCTAATAACCCTTGCTGATCTATCTGAGGTAACTTAAATTCTTTGACAAATTTTTTTCTTTACATCATCTATCGCTGGGTTTGGATGAGCTTCAGACCATTTAATGAACCAGCGAAGAGCTCTCTCTCTTAGAGTAGTTTGAAACTCGATCAACTTAACTACCTATGGTGTCTGCTGAGCCCTCCATATGGCTTCGCAGAGATACCATAGATGCTTCACATCATCGTTGCCCCTCCCAGAGAATTTTGGGTATCGGGTAAACAATCCTTCCAACAACGACCTAACAAAGTGATACAGTACAATAGAGACCTAAAAGATCTCTCCTATGGCTCTCTTTCTTAGCCCTCTGATTCCCTATTTGTTCTTCCGCCAATGTGACTGTCAGACTCTCCTCTTTTCCTACTTCATTGTTTGCCACTTCTTCCTGATCACTGGGAGTTCCGCTAATTGTCTTTGTCTCCCATCCCTGCCATCTGTGTTGTTTACCGCAACTGCCACGCCACCTATCTTCCAGCTATCCGCAACCGTGACAACTCCATGTCTACCGTGATTGCACTCCACCACCTGTTCTCCGCAACTCAAAACTTTTTCTTTTCAAAAAAAATGCCCCAAAAATGCATAAAATGATTTTGTAACCTATTCCAATGAGTTAAAAATGATAAAATCTTTCAGAAATGACTATTTATTTACTTGATTTTGTTACCATAAGCTCTAGGCATGGACTTCCTTCCTGGAGGCCCTAGGCTTCAAAATTCTTCAAGGCAAAAAAAACCTCTGTAGATGAGTTCATCTACCTCTGCTGTTGATTAGCGGTTGTCATTGATGTCAACCCAAGCAACACCAGGGGCTAACCTGATATTGCATGGGAATTTTGACCTACCAAATTACTATATTCTGGTTCAATAATGCTTTTGATGGTTTCTACTTGTCAAGATGTTTCCGTTGATATATGGCACCCCACGTAATTCTTCACGGTTTGAGAGATATTCATGTTTGAAGTTTATACCCCCAGTTAGTGGGGTAAAACCCCATAGGGTTGTGGCATGGGTAATTGAAAAATAATAATTAATATTTTTTAAGCTCCTAAAATCCCTCCCATGTTCACTTGTTGAAGCCCCTCTCAACCTAAGCATTTATATAAATTGTGATCCTCATATCCTCCTCATGTAAGGGATTTGGCCATCTGAAACAGGTCATCGTGAAATTTTCTCTCTAACGTTTTTTCTACGAAGGTTTAGAAGCTGAAATTTTTATGAGGAAAAGCCGAAATCCTGAGGAAGTTGCTGTGAAAATTTCAGATCAAGGTGCACAATTTTTTCGGAGATATGATCTGTGGAAGTCAGTGTTTTTGCAGGCTCCTGAAATTCATCTCAAAGAAGTGACCTTGGTAAAATATTCATAAATCTCTCTCTGATTATCGGATTGGAATTCTGTAAAAAGTGGAAAATAGGAAAAATTCTTTGGTTTTCACTCTATCAATTTCAGAGTTGAATGAAAAAACAGTGACATGTGGCATGCCGTACAAGTTCACTCTGCTGAAACAGTGCATAATTATGGCATTGTGAGAGATTGGGTATAACTCTCTCTTAAAGAATTGAAATTGGGTCAGACCTATGGCATTGTAAAGACAACTCATCGGACTACTATAGGACCAAAAATTAGATATTGGGGATCTCAAATAACAGATATTCACCAGATTCAATATCGAGCTCCTAGAAGGCAAGAAAAAGCTAGATCATGTGTTGTCAAGGGTTGCAAAGGACCAGAATTTCTAGGGCAGCAAATAAAATCAAGGTGCATAAGAGGGTAGCATGAAAAGAGGAGCAACCAAGGTGGATAAAAAGAGCAAGAATTTCATCATATGAAGTCTTCAAGTGGGCAGCACTGCATACAATCATTGTAAAGGTATCATTGTACTAAGTCATTGTAAATACATTATTGTAAAAATTGTAGTAGTGTCTATCTGCCAAGAGTTGAAGAGGCAGTGTTGGAAGGTCTAGGATCATCATTAGGTGGTTGTGCCAAAGTTGGGGTTATGGTCTAGTATATATTCTTCTTCTACATCATTATATATCATTTTAAAGTGGACTATTTTCCCTGGTACAGGAGTCCATTCTTCTTTTATTCTTCTATAGGGTGGTAGGGTGGTGCGTGGGTGAGTTGTAGCTCATTGGGTGTTGGGGCATCCGTTCAGTTGACTACTTGTTCGCATATGTTGTCCTTGATGGCAACCTACTTGATGAAGTTGATGGTAACCTACTTGATGAAATAAGACTGTTGGCGATATGATGCAATGTGTTGTCCTTAATGGCAACCTATTTGATGAAGTTGTTCTTGATGGAAACGTATTGTACTTAATGAAAACATACTTGATGAAGTTGTCCTTGATATAAACCTCTTAATGAATTAAGGGGGAGATTGTTGGCAATGTGATACAATGTGTTGACTTTGATGGAACCTGCCTGGTGAAGTTTTCCTTGATGAAAACTGCTTGATGAGTTGCCTATGATAAGCAACCTTGTGTTAAATAAGGAAGGATGATGTATCTACAGATTAGCTCAGAAGTAACAGAAGAAAGAATTGCAGTAACTGTCAGAGAAATGATGAATATGGTATGTCACAAGGCATACGCGGGTTTGTTAAGGCTAAGTCGCGTATGTACGCGGAAAAGTACCTGCCAAGTCACGTATGCCCTATTGCGCTCTAAATTTATATAACCAGGGGAATTTACCATGGTATTGACCCATTGTATTGAGTGCTGGATTATCTATTTGATCCCGTCCAGGAATACCATCGGAAGTGGTGTGGTTTTGGCTCATGGTATTGATAAAGGCTAAACCTATATAAGGAGTAAAGAATAATAGTGCAATGTGTGCAAGTGTCTGGGTTTTAATGAATACTTCACTCTGAAGTATATCTACATGGATGAACTCTGTTCTTTGTTGATAGATCTGAATTAGTGATACACCTATGAAGAAAATGATGAAGAGGGATCTCTAGATCTGAAATGTATATGTATTTCCTAGATCTGTTCATGGAATGTTTAGATCTGAGATGAGGTGAAATACTTTCTGAAGTGAAGGATGAAATCTGAGTTTTTTATCTGATCTAAAGAGCTGCATAGTCCTAAAAAGTTACAGATGTATACGCAGGTTTGCTTCAGTAAAAGCGCGTGTATACGCGGATCTGCTTAAGGAAAAGCGCGTATGGGAAGATAGGGTTTTCTGAAGAATGCACAGAAGTATACGCAGGTTGGTTTCTGAGAAAGCACATATATACGCAGGTTCAGTGAAGTAAAAGCACGTATGGAATCTAGGGTTTTGCTGAAGTAAGTTGAATGAAATGTCTGATCTGTTCTGCTATTTTACTGTTATCTGTCAATGATGTATTCATATAGAACTGGGTTGTTTGAATGATGAATATGCTGATGATTATGTTTAATTGAAGATCAAGTCGTTGGTTGATTGGTTGATGATTCAATGAATGAATTGATGGGGTTATAAGTTTCAGTTTGATGAATGTTGAGCTTAAATGTGTGGAGTGGGTCCAGTATGAAAATATGATGAAAAGAGTGTTGAACTCTTAGTTAAACTGAGAGGGGGGGGGTGAATCAGTTTAACACATTCATGGACTTTTAAAACTTTTCCTTTAAAACTTATTTTACTTTATTAACACCTTCATTTCATGATTAACATAATGTGTGAGCAATCTTTATATATGAGCAGCAATTAATAAGCAGATTAGATAATGTACCAGCAGTCTTAATATGTTAGCAGCAAGTATTAGTAGAATAGATATATCATATCAACACATAGACATCATGCACATAGACACCAGATATACGTGGAAACCCATAAAGGGAGAAAACCACATCTTATTATTGTTGTGATGCAAAGGCAAGCTCCAACTCCCTCTCACCACTGATTTTCTGCAGGCACCAACCTACAGGAGGCTCCAACCTCAATTCTGCAAGCTACAACTTGTAAGGAAGCACCAACTCCCTTCAATTTTCTGCAGGCACCAACCTACAGGAGGCTCCAACCTCCGCCGCCTACAATCGACATTTTATCAAGCTACAACTTGATGTGGAAGCACCAACCCACAGAGGTTCTCACCTTACCGCCCACACACCACAACTCGACATCTATCAAGCTACAACTTGATAGGGAAGCTCCAACTTCCTTACTCTTTCAAAAGAAAACACTTGCTGATTTACCTTGGATATCGGCTCTGTTCTGTACCTTCTTCTCTGCTGTTCATCAACTCTTATATCAGACCTGCATCATCTCTGCTCAGCCCCTTCTTCTTCTTTGCTCAGCTCCTCCTTATTCACATTCTTCGTGCAACTTGCTTATTCTCTTCAACTCTCTTTAATTATGTTGCATACTCTCTTCTTCTCTCACTCCTTTTTCGTCAACCTTCTCCCCTTGGATATTACCCTGTTTTATACAAAAATAGCTTCATGGCTGTTTTTATTCCACTGGGAATTCGAAATGGACAGCCATGTCTCTTTGCCTTCTGCCTTCTCATCTCTTTTCAGCTCACTCAGAAAAATGTAACTGTAGGTGCTTATTTTAATATTACAGTGGGATTTTGTTTTCTTCCGGAGACTTCCCAATGCATCACAACAATATAAATCAATTAAAATATTACATTTAATTACAATGAGAGCTCCAGCTCAACTCATACAGCCTTTTGGATCATTGCGCATTTGTCTTTTTTTTTACTGTGTCTGTCTTTTCTGTGACTGTGTTTTATCTCTTTTCAGCTCTGTTTGCTCTTCTGTCCTTTGCTGTGGTGTAACTGTTGCATACGTGTAACTGTGCCTTTTATATCAGTGTATTTTATATAAATATGTAACCGCTGGCAATAAGTCTGGGCAAATTCAAGCCCTTTACACACAGCAAGTGTCTTGTTGATGTGGCGAGTTCCGCAGGCCGGAACATACATATATTACAAATGTATTATATTGATAATCACCCTCCCGTTACGCTGAGGCCCGTGGGTCTACATACCACACGGCTTATTTTAATATCATCGCAACCATCGGTTTATATATATAACCCAACTTTCATTACACTAACGGTCTTTTAATATGCCTTTAAATCAACTCTCGGCATCCTTATATAAGGTTTTAACAAGAAACTGCCGCTTCTACTATAATCTATTACACTTCATATACGAACAAATGCTCTTTCTCCCACCTCGACATGTTTTCCGATGCATTGGTTCTCCTTCGACGCGATTGGGATCGCTCCCCCGCTCCGGAGCTCACCGATCGCAATCGCGACTTCGAATACTCCGATGCGATTGACCTCTCCTGCTCCGATTGTGATTGATCACTGTTCACTGTGTTTTGCCGATGCGATTAGACCTGGAACTCAAGTTGTATATGAGTTGTAGTTTATATACCAATCGGGTCTGGACTTCCAATCGCAATCGCAACTCTTATATTCTCCGATGCGATTGACCAGTGCCAATGCGATTAGAACATGGAACTGAAACATTTGTTAATCATAATTTATAATTCCATCGGGTCCGGGCTTCAATCGCAATCGCAAGTCATTTAATATATGTTCCGATGTCTACTTTACCTTCGAAGTGACGGACCACAATAACCGAAATATTTGTTAGTCATAATTTATAAGCCCATTTGTCCCAAGCCAATCGCAATTGCAATAAGTCTTTAACATATGTTCCGACGCTCTTATATCCGATGCGATTAGCCGTAATTCAAATATATAAACCATCGTTAATAATAAATTTACTCCAACCGAACTTCAATCGCACCTCCCATGTCCTCAATATGTGTTGCGATGGTTTGTTTCTTTCCGATGCGATTGGAACCGGACTTCAAACACTTCGTTAAACATGGTTTATAGACCCATCGGTCCAAGCCCAATCGCAATCGCAACTCTTATGTTCTCCGCTGCGATCATCACTATTCACTGGAACTCAAACACACATGAATTATGGTTCATTGATCCATCGGGTCCGGATTTCCATCGCAATCACAACTTTATGTTGGTTACATGTTCCGCTGCCCTTGCGATCTCCGATTGCGATTGGGTGAGGGTCCCACTTTATATTACTTCCTTTCCATTGATCATAACACGCTCCACTTAAATATATATCAATGTATATGCCTTGGACCATTGCAGAATATGAAATGCGTGACATTTATATGTATTGTGATGGATATTATATATATATATGTGTCTGCCAGCGGGTTAGGCGATTCCCGGAATAATGTTTATGAATTATGTTAAATCTATAACGCCAGTTGGAGTGTGCGATTCCCAGAATTTGGTTTTGCATTATATGCGTAACGCCCGGCTTGGGGTATGATTCTCGGAATTATATATCTGTCCTCCGGGTTGGGCGATTCTCGGAATTATAATGGCTCTGCCTCTGCCTCTGTCTCTGCTGCTCCTGTCGCTTTGCCTCTGCCTCTGCCTCTGCTGCAGTGATAACGACTCTACCTCTGTTATATTCACTTCCTCTGCCTTCATTTGCTTCTTTGCTGCCTCCATTGTATTCACTGCTTCCTTTTTCTGTCTTTGTTTCAGTGCTGCCTCCTTTGCCTATCTGTGATTCAGCGCTCCCTCCTTTTTCTTCTTTTTGCTGCTTCTGCTACTCGACCTCTGCCTCTGTCTTTGTTGTACCTCTGTTCTTTGCCTATCTCTGCATCTGCTGCCTTCTTTGCACTACATTTCTTAAGTTCAACTCTTTTGTACATTACGTTGCCTCTGCTTC
>JAXQQM020084821.1:0-27728 GCA_034641835.2 Pinus albicaulis
ACTTGTCACGTGGCCAGAGATACCCCCCTACAACCTTTTTGGTCTTGCTATTCCACTTTTCCTAATGTTATGAACCCCAAAATTTTGTCCCAATGCCCCTACAACTACACCCTTGGGCCCCCTTGGCTAAGGGATTAAATGAATTAAGGGTTATCGGTTATGATAAGGGAGCCCCTAATCCCCTTATCACAACTAGAAATAGGCTCATGAACACCATCAATATCTACGAGAGGTGTTGTGATGAAAGAAATAATGAATACAAAAGTTGTGGTCAATATGAAAAGGATTATCAAGATGTTTAACCATCTAATGTAAACATGGTTATCAATGTTAGTGATCTAGTCGCATAAAATACCCCATAGATGTTTTAAGTGGAATGAGTTGAGATTGGACATGAGTAGCCTAAGATGAGTTACAGGTAGTTCTTAGGTGAAAAAGGCATATCTTGAATTTCCATGACACATGAGAATCTCGGTTCGGTCTTAGATTCTTTGATGCAAACACACTCAAGTGCCACAACACATCTACTTTGCACAATGAAATCTACACACACTAGGGAATCAAAAAGTGCACATTATAATTTTAAAATTTTTCAAACCGTTCTTCATTAAATTATAAACTATAATAAAATAGGCTAGAGCTCTTGTACTAGGGATCATGTCCCTTTAAAATCACACTGATATAAGGAATACAACTAGGGATTGGTGTTAGTCCTTTGACAACCAATATACCTTGAATAAGAAAATGCTTGGCCCACTTTTTGATGGTGGCCACACATATCCTTTTCAATGCACATGTCCTGAACACATCTCACAAGTCCTCTTGTCTCCTGTTATGTAACTCCTCAATCTACCTCTATCAATGAACTCAACTCCTCTAGGTTACTGAACTTGGCTCAAAAAACTTTCCACTCTATCTACCTCTTTTTTCATTTAAGGTCTACAACACTTAGGGTTTTTGACCAATTGTTCACAACTCTATTTGTGAGTAGTTCTTTGGTCTGCCCACTTTTTCCATACTCTTGCTCCAAGATGAAAAATATAGGGCTATGGAGGTTTCCCTTCTTCTCACTGACTCAATCCTCTACAATACAGTGAACTAGGGCTAGTTGGATAGCCCACTTGACTGCTACTTTAGTCCTTCAAAGTCTACACGTCCTTAGGCCCAATACACCTACCCTTCTACCCGTCTTGTTTTCCTTCACAAGCAGAAGACTTCGGAATATTCTTTGACAATCACCTAACAACCCTCTAACTGTACTTGGACTGCCATCAATTTTCCCAACCACAGTCAATTATTTTACTGATCTAGTGCCCACAGCACTGCCCTCATCTAGGGATCTTCAAAATTTCCACCTAATAGTGACTTGATTCCTCTCAAAATCATTATTCTTTTGTACCAATTTATTTGTTGTCCAACTTATGAACAAATCTGAACTACTCCTCTTATCATCTTTCTAACAATTTGTAGATGCTTGAACTAGGGTCACAAACCATCCACTAACATTCCATTGACTAATTGTTTATAGGTTGCTTCAGATCTCTGTCCAAAACTCCATGGACAATCCACCAAATTCAACTCCTCTTCATGCCAATCCATTCCTCATATGGAACATTTCTTCTACTCAATCTTCTACTGAGGTTCCACCTTCATTTGGATTTTTTATCTCCACAAATATTTCTGCAAAACATCTTCCAAATTTTTGGTATATATTGTAGAGATAAACCTCTCTCTAAGGGTCACGACCCCTCTTCTTCTACGCATATTTGTCACGGTCTTAAGGGCATACCTTATGGACTGAACATACTAGGAAACCTCCATAACTAGGGCATTATACTTCTATTCTAATTTCTTTAGAACAAACCCTATCCACCTATAGAAAAAATAACAACTCTTGCCTCCATAAGAGACTCATCCTAGTTCATATGGACCCATAGATTCTAGGAATTTATTTGACTGAATCTTGACCTGAACTTTAGATATATGTGACCCTCAAACTATGGTTACCTCAGTTAATATTACACATGTGGCTACATCTGTTCTAGCCCTAAATTCTAGAGTAGGCCCTCCTCCATTTGTGTTGGTCTTTATCACAAACCTTGCAGCCTACTAACCACCACAAGATAGGGTGTCAACCCTCTCTACTATTTCAAAATTTGATGCAACCTTCACACATAAACACCACTGAAATCACATGCCCAAATTCTCATGAGTTGCCTCTCTTGAGCTCGATCTACCATAAGAGAACCAACAGTATTCCATCCTACTCCCTATCTCGAACCCATTAAGGTATTTGACATTCTTGTGAATCCTCACATGATTATCTTACTCTTTGTGGATGATCATGGTCTCCCTTTAGAAACCCTTACTCAACCCTCTAACTCGACCTACTTTAAATCTACATCTCTCCTGGCCTCCTTGATTAAATGAGCTCCTTCTCACTTGATGTTCTTGTGTTCATACTAAGCCCTCCTTAAATAGTTTTTCCTAGCTAGGCCTCTTAAGAAACCTCTAGAACTTATGGGCTTTATCCACTTAGATCTTGTTATTCATGGATAATTTTTTGCCTTTATACATGACTAAATGTCTATCTTATATTTCTAGAAAAAAAATTCATGAATCTTGTGAGTTCTAGAAATCTCACTTCCTTCATTATCCTTAAGATAATTTTTTACTATTTCATCATTCCATCATGTCAAGCCCTGCTTACCAGTCTTAGAAAACCCATTAGAGGCTTGTGTCACTCATTTTGTCTATATTTTTTTACCTTTGGACCAAATCCTCTGTTTTGTTTTGCCTAAACCCCCCCACTACTACCTAAAGGCACCAATCAAATAGCTCTGCTATGTCTCCCTAAAATACCTCAAGCATTGATGATCTCAAACTATCTCTGTAGGCTCTTTAGATGAATCAAGTACATTGGATTTTGGATCTTCAATACATCAGTTTATCATAAACTCTATCTTACACTTGATGACCCCAAATTCTAAGTTCCATTTCAAAATCCAAGTCCAAGGAACCCTCCACTAGGTCACCTAGGGTTTCACAAAGTCATAGGGTGGATTTGGTATCCTAAAAACTCTGTTTTTCCTGTATGAAGAAATTTCATTCAAAGAAGAAAGGGACAAGTGATTTTGTCCAAAACTCATCAAAGAGATCATTCAAGGATGGCCTTTGACCTAAAGCAAAAATCTTGCAGGGGGACAACTTCCCCTTGCTAACATTTCTGCAAAAGAATCAGATGACCATCAGCCTAGCAAGGGGAAAGGTAAAAGGGAAAACCATCACAAGAAGACCATCCATAGCAAAGAAGAAAATAGCAAGCATATTTTTGAAGAGAATCAGGGTTGGTGACTTCTTTGGCCAAACAAGGAATCCGTACTAGGGCTACAAAGACAAATGTCACTTCCACTCCATCAATGCACCATTGAAGACTTTTAGAAATAATTAATGAGTTTGAGAAGTTTCAGAGAACTTAGAAGACAACACTATTTACTTGTTTCTAACCGCCCTAAAACCCAAGAGTTCGGAAGGAATGACAAATAGGTCAAATCATGACAAAGGGCCTCCTTCATAACAGCAGATGGCATTTCAGGGGGTATTCAAGCCACCTTCTAGGGTTTTTCAAAGCACCAATACTCCACTACACCAAAAGGAAAAAAAGGAAAAGAGTATCAGTGCAAAGGCTTGAATTTTCAAAGTACAGTCAAAGGCCTCTTAAAAATATCAAAAGAAAGGTAAGCATGAGGTGAAAAGACAGTGATCAAAGGAAAAAGTTGTGTATGCACCTACAAAAACAGAAGTGGCCGGGAGAGACACAAAAGGGTCTAAAAACTGCTAGCTTTTCCCACCAAAGATATATCACTGACAAACTGATCAAAGGAACAAAAATGTAATTGGTCTGAGAGTAGTAAAGCCTCCAACAAGGTTTCCTTATCAAAAGTATATTTTTCAAAAGAAAATTTTCCCATGTTAAAGCATTTATGCAGGAATGTTTTAGAATGGTTATCAGCAGAACAAATGTAAATTGAGAAGCCTGAATTACAAATGACATCTACAGCAGAAGAGAAATTCATGCCCAAGTAAAAAGAGTGTCACTGGTTTTGCAATTTTTTAGCACAATAAGATGTTAACCAGTAAGAGATCCATGTCAAAGGGTAAAAAGGACAGAGATTCATCAACGCCATCAAAAAAGAAACCATTTTTTCTATGGTTTTTCCACCTACAGGACAAAAGGATCAAAACTCAGCAAAAAGTGAAAAGAGAAGTAAACATTAGAAAGTGGGTTTTGATTATGAAATTAATTTTCAAAAAGGAGTATAAATCTCTCCTTTCCTCTCTCCCACCTCATATTGTCTTTGCAAAAGGATAAGGTGAGCCGTTGAAATATATTTTTAAGGTTTCTGCAAATTTGATTAAATTTTCCAGGCGCTACGCACTGACGGAGGGGCTACGCACCGGGCCATCGGCGCTGTGTACAGAGGAGGTAGTGGCAGTGTTAAAATACACTGCGTTGCGCAATGGTGAAGGCATTGTGCACATGCCCAGTCTGGCACTCGACTGCCTTCCTTTCAATGACACTGCACACCGAGAAGGCCCAACAGGAACGGCTTGTCATGTAGGCACTACGCACAAAGTAGATTTTGGTCAAATTGCCAAAAAAGTTGCCAAAATCACCTTTTTCTCCTCTAATTTGTCTCCAAGCTCCTACACAAACTTTGAAAAGGTTGGTGGTCTTTCTTCCTTACCCTCAAAGTGATATTTTCATAATCAATAAAAGTACTAAAAACCTAATTTTCCCAAACCCTAATCTTCATGAAAATCAAATATTTGACCTCCTAGGGCAGGGTTTGCAAATTGAAGAGTTATCATTTGTGTAAAGACACTCACTACCAACAAGCCTCCTCCTAAAGCTCTGAAAACATTCCTAGACCTACTTCATTTTTCCCTCCATTTGCTCCAAGTTTTCCCTCACCATCCATCATTCTATCCTCCCTAGACCTAAAGTTCCCATCAAGCAAAAAAACCATTTGTTCAAGAAAATAATTAGTCACCATGTCGGAGGGAGAAATCAGTACTAGCAGTGATGAAGGCCAAGGGCCTATCAAGCCAAAACACAAGGGAGGAAGGGTTAATAGGTTTGAGCCTTTAAACACCATGCAAATCACCTCTTCTCCCATGATTCTTGCATGTTTTCAAGATGTTGGATGCTATCAGTTTTGTGAGAGGGTTAAACAGGTCCAAAGCCACTCAGATTTGACTAGGATGTTCATTTTCAGCCTACAAAACCCCCAAGTCAACCTAACAGGAGTAAATTTTGAACTCTCATCTGAATCCATTGCTAAAGCCATAGTAATTCCAGATATTGGTGAGAGATGGTTCAAGCAGAAATTTTTTGCCTTAAGCTACTATGAGCCCTTCCTCAAGCCTATTTTTCAACAAGGTTGCAAGGTTGTTTTCCCCTTCTCCCACCTGCTAGAGAGGTATTCCCTACTAATGAAGCAGATCATCAAGTACTTCACTTGTGAGGGTAGGTACTCCAGGGTTTATTCATATCACATAAGGCTTTTGATGCACTTCACCAAGGTAAAATTGCTAAACATACCATACTATCTCTACTGGAGCATTGACAAGATGGCTTTAGTGGTCAAGAAAAGAAGTTATGCCCACAAAATGCATAGCCTTTTTCACCTCTCCTTGATTAAGATGATTGTTTTACACCAGGTGGAGTAGCCGGGAATTCCTTGGGAATTTTTCATCTCACATGATATATTTGCCAATCCCTAAGCCTTCATTCAGCAAAATTTCCCCTCCACTTCACACTCACTTACTTCCAATCCTCCATCACCTCCACCTATGCCTTCTCCACAAGGAAACCTACCTCTTTCTATTTCCCCTATTGCATCAAGTGAAGATGATTGCAGTGGTAATGATGGGAAAGGGGGTGGCAGTGGCAATGAAGAACAAGCAGATGATAGTGGGAAGGAAGAAAACAATGAGGCAGATACATAATTAAATGAGGAACAAGGAGGTGACAACAACAATGAAGAGCATGAATATAATGATGAAAGTGGTGAAAGCAGTGGGGCAGAGGCAGTGTTTAATGAGGAAAAATATGATGACAACAATACTGAGGAAGAAGGTGATGGCAGTAGCCATGAAGAACAAGCAAATGATAGTGGAGAAGAGGAAAACAGTGAGTATTATGAGGGAGACAGTGATAGTGATGATACAAATAAATCACTCCCAAGTACAGAAAAATAAGTTGCTGATGAACAAGATGAAGACACAGAGGATAATGAAGGGAATTATGAAGATGACACTCAACAAGAAAGTGCATAGGACAGCCAAGAGAAAAATGTGCATGAGCATGACAGTGAGCATAATAATAGTGCAAAAAGTGATGAAATAAATGAAGATGATGAATGTGATGAAATAGAAGGTGATAATGAGGAAATAAAAGACCAAGAACATGAAGATAATGAGGCTAAAATGGATTTTGAAGAGGAAGGCAATGACCAAGGCAATCACACAGATAAAACAGTCAGTGATGAGCAAGGCAACCAAGGAAATAGTCATGATAGTCATGATAGTTGTCATGACTGTCATGACACAAACTAGCCTCCCAATGATGATGGAAGTGAAGATAGCCAAGAGGATCATGAATACAAAGACCTATATGAGGAACATAATCAAAATGAGGCAAGTGAAGAAGGTAATGATCAATTTTAAGGTCAAAGTGACAGTATAGAAAACAATGAGGAAGACAATAATGATGTTGATGCTAAAGATCAAGAAAGCAGTGACCCAATGGAGCATGAGGTGTCTCATGGAAGCCATGGAAAGGATGAAAGAGCTGGTGATAACACCACATGTCATATCAATGATGGAAACACTGTCAAAACTACCATTATCACTCCTCTTACATGCACATACCACAGAGGAAAAAGAGATATGTTTGCTACCTCAAAAAGGCAAAGGGCCATCTCTTCACAAGCTATCAAGCCCAAGGACAAAGGAAAGGAAAATATAGAAAGGAGTGAACAATAGGTAAAGGTGATGAGGAGTAAGAGGATCAAGAAAACCCATCAAGAGCCTCAATTCATTGATCTAGACAGTGACAATGAGGACAAGGAAATGAGGACCAGATTGCTACTCTTGACCAAAGATGCACGGCTTGGGGAGTGGGAAAGAGATTTTGAGATGGCACAACGTGTCATTCAGTATTACAAAGAGGAGCACAAGCATTTCAAGAAGGTAAAGAGAGGCCTTTCTCTCCAAAAGAAAATTACCAAGCACTATGCAAAGAAAAACATGCTTGCTTGTGCCAAACTTAAGGAGGTCCTCATGGAGCTAGATAACCTAAAAAGGGAAAATGTGTATGATAGCCTTATATTTTTGGTTGAGGCTTCTCAAAAGGTGTCCAAGACCTCTTGAGGGACCTCTCCACCAATTTTGAGCCAAATTGGACAAATTTTTGTTTTTTTGAAATTTTGAGGCCTCTATGCGCAACACCCTAGGCACTACGCACAAATTTGGTGCATTCTCAGCTTTCCAAATTTACATTTTTGGATTCCTCACATCACCAGTAGTTTGCTCACAAAATTTTAGATCATTTGGAGTAGTTTTGACCCCCCAAAAGGTCAAAAAACATCACAATTTTGACCTTTCTGCCTCATTTTCAGACCAGGTGCTGCACACAGAGTAGTGTTGGGATAATTGGTATTTGGACAGAAAAATGGAACTAATTCAAAAAAATAAAGGTATATTTGGAAATCATACTTCAAGACCTTTCCAATGAGCCATCACGGAACCTTTTTTGACATCGGGAAGGCCTCCAAATCACTGCTTCAAGAAGACCCATTTTTGTTATCTCTGTGCTACACATCTGTGGCTGAAAAGTCAAAATGTGCGTTCAGCAAGTTTTCAGAGGATTTTCAGGGCCTAAAAGTCAATTTAATTGCTATAAGTGGCCGAAAAATATATTTATTTTAGATATTTTGTGCCTTGAGCCTTGCAAGGCCTCAAGGACAATAAAGATACTTTTGTTTAACCAATGGACTTCTAGATACTCTCTTAGATATTTTTTCTCCATGCATGATAAATAGAGCATGGAGACTCATTGTAAAATGTTGGCATTTGATGAGCTTTCAAGAGAAATACATGATTTTTATGATTTTGGAGAACAAATTTCTCTTGTGAAGATTGGTGAATGGCTTGCTTGGACTGATGATGGAGAGGCTTGTTTGCAGGATTCCTTAGCTTGGTGAATGGTGATGTCTTCTTATTTTTTTTTATTTTTTCTTGTTCTCATTATTTTTCATCCTTCTTGGTTACTATAAATTAGAAAAGTATAGGTTGAGACATGCTCTTTGAGGCAACTTAGTCCTCCTGTTTGTTATAGCCTTAATGTTTTCTTCTGTTTGGTCATCTTAAGGAATTCTTGATTGCTCCTTAGGCCCACCTAAACTTGTTTGTTTCATGTATGGATTAGTATGTCAGTTTACAAGTATGATTCATGGTATGCCCTGCTTACTTGAAGTTGTTCAAATTATGTCCTAAAACCTCTCTTTGGAATATTTTTTGATAGGTTAAGTCAAAGAGGTCTCGTTCGATCTTGCCCTTTTTCCATGTCTACCTACTTATTTGAGATTTATTTATAGCTTTATTTATGTTGTTTAGGAGTTCCCTCTTCATATATTTAGTTATTGTGCTATCTTATATGTTTTCCCAAATTTTGAAGGTGAATTTAATAAATTTAGAAGCTCTTATGCTTTCTATGTTTCACTGGAATGTTTATCTTGGATATTTATCAGTTTAAGTATTGTTCATTGAGCTTAATGGTTTGCCCTACCTCATGAGTTATAGCTTTTAACTATCTGTAATTAAGACCTCTTAGTTTCTCCCAAATTTGATGTTCACTCCACCTCACACATTAACGTAAGGATCCATTTACCTTGCTGGATTGGCCCTGCAACACACTCTAATTCATCATTGAGACACTCATGACCTTTATTGAATCCATTGCCCAATGGCTTTGATAGAATCTCACTCCACCTATCCTACTTGACCATCTTACCCAACCAAAAAAACAAAAAAACCCCACACTTCACAACTAGCCTAAAATCAACCATCTAGAGCGAACAATTTCACATCCTTCACACACAATAGAGAGAGCCCTCTCTGAGTCTAGGAAGGCTAGGTCCCAAGACTCCAAAGACTGGTTTCATGTTACCCTGTCATTTGGTTTATCCAATCTTCCAAATCACGGGACCCTTAACATTCTGGAAATCACGGTGGGACCTTCTGAGTAATTTCATGCTTAAACATTCCTTAAAAGATTCAGAAACCCTTGACTGATAGTATCTAGTGGTTTATCTGCCACCTCATCTCCACACTAACATTCTGGCGATCATGGTGGGACCTTCTAAGTAAGTTCATGCTTAAACATTCCTTTAAAGATTCAGAAACCCTTGACTGATAGTATATGGTGGTTTATCTGCCACCTCATCACCACACTAACATTCTGGCGATCACAATGGGACATTTTGAGTAATTCTTAGCCCTAAGTACTCTTTCAAAACTCAGAAATCCCTTGTCAAACAGTATCCATGGATCTATCGCCACCTCATCGCCACACTAACATTCTGGCGATCACGATGGGACCTTCTGAGTTAGCGAAAATCTAAGTATTCCTTAGAGACTTCAGAAACCATTATTAGATCATAGGAAACTCAACTGATATCCAAGAGTAGAATTTGGTTGTTTCACAATATTAGCAAAATGATGACTCAGCTGTATGACACTCTCGTAAACCTGAGGGCTACATAAAGGAAACTCAAAAAACCCCAAAACATCCTTAGATTGGATTTTTGTCAGTATTGGTGGTGGACCATACACACATATCCTCAAAACAACTAAAAACATCCACCTAGTGACTCCACTAGCCTCCGGTAGGCCTATTACTTCACTAGTTCTCATTTAGACTCCCTCAAATTGTATCAAATTAGCCCAGAAAAGTTTATAAGCCTAGTTCTACATTGTGTGAGTTTACCAAACACTAAGAGAGGTCATCCTTCTAAAAAACAATCCTAAAAATTTCAATCTCTTTGCCTTTTTAAGTTTGAAATCTAGCTTCACAAAGGATCAGTACCAGATCTCATTTGGACCCAAATTCTCATACTATAGTTGAAAACCCAGAAAATATGTTGTGGCAAACTTCTAGATCTGAAAACTCAATTCCTGTTAGGACTATCCATAGAGAAAGATCCGTACCTGAACATATTATAGCTTTACAAGATCCCCAATTTGACTTGCATCACGCAAAGAACCTTTTTAGAACCAAGTCACAAATTGATATTGACCAGACTGACTTTGACCCTGTAGATTTGCAGCATAGTTCTAGTAGAGAAGCCTCTCCTTCCACACCACCTGATTTTCAGCTTCTCCATCACTTTATCTTGTTCCATACCAGATCTGCTCAAAATTAGTTTACCGGTCCAAGTACTTCCACTACACCCATCCATACCCCCACTGTGAAAACCACTCCATCCCATCTCACAAACACACCTATTGTAAATCCTCCATTAGCACCCATCATGGCAGCTTGGTATGCTCCCCTGTTTATACCACAACCTTTGGTACCTTTACCAAATGACTACCAATCCATAATTCCTCATTTTACCGAAGCTGAATCCATCACTGCCCAGCATCATGTAGATATAATAAATGATGCCTTTGATTACATGTAAATAGAAGAAGAAACCATCAAAATGAGATTTTTTTCACAAATCTTAGGAGGTGAAGCCAAAACATGGTTCAAAGAATTAACTCCTAACACTATACATGATCTCCCTTCCCTCTACCAAACTTTCATAAACAAGTGGGAAATCAAGAAAAAACCCCTCCACGTCCTTTCTGAATATAAAAATCTTAAGAAGAATGTAGGGGAAAGTGTACAAGATTATTGTACCTGGTTTAATAGTGTTTATAATGCCCTCCTGCCTCATATGAAACCCCCTCAAGGCCTAGCACTAGTGAAATTTACTGAAGGCTTTGATCCGGACATGACATATCAATTGAGAGAGAGAGATCCCACAACCTTAGAAGAAATGCAAAGGGAAGCTATTAGTGTTGAAGAAAACTTAATTGAAAAGAGAGCTAGAGTGAGGTAAAAAAAAAGAGTTACTTACAAAGATGAACCTAGTGCCTCAACCTCCTCCTTCGATGCCAAAATGGACAGTCTAATGAGGACAATGGAAAGAATGATAGAAATAATAAGCTTAAACGAAAGAGCACCTCCTAGGGATAACCAAACAAATCCCAAAAATATAAATAGAGCTCAAAACTTTAGAAGAGACATGCCTCAAATCAAACAAAGGGAAAATGACCAACAAATTAGACCCCCTTTCCAATACAATTATCTAGATGAAGAGGGAAGAGAGAACATAGAACCTAAAGAAGGCCATGTAAACTTAATAGGCTCAGATAATGAAGATAATTTTTTTCTCACAGAAGAAGAACAAGAATTCTTTTCCCCAGATCAAACTGAAACTAGCTATGAGGATTATGAAGACTATTGCTTGGGATTTGAAAATGCCATAATGGAAGTCTATAGGCAATATGACCTTAAGAGCAGAAAGAACTAAGATCCCCCAAAAAAAAACCAAATAGACACTACTGTTAGGAAAACACTTGAAAACATTCCTAAGAAGACAGTAGAGAATGTCAACAGTATCGTCAAGAAAACTGATTCAAACAAAGGAAAAATCAGCCAACAAAATAATGACCCAAGCTACCCTAGTACCTCCACTAGTGGCCCTGATAAAACTATTTTTTCTAGACCCCCAAATCAAAATCAACAAATCAAAAATGTAGAAAAGTTCATGGCTGATAAAACTGATATAAATTTTTCCAAAACCCAAGTCTCTTTCAGCTTTGAGGGAGAGACTGCTAAAATCAAGATCACCATGCCTCTCACTGAACTGGTTACTCAAGAAGTGTATAGGTCCCAAGCCTTGAGAGTCTTAAACATGGGAAATGATACTAATACCTTAAACTTGATAGATGATAAACTTGAATTGTTGTTTGGTCCTAAAGTAGCTGGAAAACATCAAGAAGGAGCCATTCCCCCTTTTTCTGTTAGCCTAAACATACACGATAAAAATTTTCACAATGCCATGCTAGATTCCAGTGCCTCACACAACGTCATGCCTAAAGTTGTGATGGATATATTGTGCCTAGAAATTACTATGCCTTACAAATATTTGTACTCATTCGATTCGATCAGAGTCAAATGTTTGAGTCTAATCAAGGATCTTTGTGTCAATCTGGCACAAATACCTACCAAGAATCTAGTCATGGACATAGTGGTTGCTGACATTCCCCCGAAGTATGGTATGCTTTTATCCAGATCTTGGGGAGCCAAACTTTAGGGGAACCTCCAACTTGACATGTCATATGATGATATCCCTTTTTTCATCCAAGCTAGGAAGTTATACCAGGAGTCCCACATGAAGTATATGGTAAGCAGCCTAGATAGGCCAAATAACACACCTATGTATTCCATTCACTCAAATCTTGATTCTTTCATCTTGTGTAATGAAGAGGATATAAATGAGCAAGTAACTAAGCTAAGATCGATCTAGGTAGACTAAAACAGTCAAACCATGCCCTCTATGATGAGCTAGACAATCAGAACTATCACGACCCTGAGAAACCATATGATGATGAAACTGAACTTGAATTTCTGCAAATTGAAAATGAAACTTCAAAATCAAAAATCAATTTAGAATCTGAAACAAATGACTCTAATGAAGGATAGATCTCAAAAACACAGCTTTTTCCTCTTGCTAATCCAAAAGTGCTAAAATACCCTCACATAACAAAAATCTTTGGAAATCTGGATAAAAAAAGTCTTATGTTTTTACCTTATTTAGACACCTCATTATCAAAAAAATTTGTCCCTCCAAAAAAGTTGCTGACTCTCACTGATGTCGCCATGAATCCTAAAGGGGTATCTGTTGAAACTTATATAGAGGAATACAATGTAGGCGGCCTAAGAATACCCAAGTGTTGAGGAGGTAAATTGGGATAAGAGCCTACCCGGATTCCAACGCTAGATCTGAAGAAGAAGATGTCCCCGTCCTTCAGCCCTGGCAGATCACAATCCTTCCACGATCTCCGTGGATGAACACCTGCACGCAGAAGAAACGAACAGATACATGCATAGGAACCAACATACGTAACTAAACATCGGTCAGAAAAGATATTACTCGCATTAACATGATGGAAAAAGGAGTGGAACCATAATCATAGTCATCTATTAAAATGATAAACGAATAGAAGTTACAACCAAGTTCTGACGTCGCAGCTTCCTTCGAACGGGTCTCCGGTCGTCCACGTCTCGCAAAGCTCGCCAAGGGAAAGGGGAACCTCTCCAGAGTCTCGTAACAATGGTCTCCTCGCTTAAATGGGCCTTAAGGGAAAGAAGGGATTCTTTACAACACAAAGGCACTTGGGAATAGGGAGATGCAAAGCTTCAGCACTTCAAGACTAGCTTGCCATGGATCTGAGCAAGCTTTTATAGATGGGGAAGGAGGGAGTTTGGATCCCTATTATTATGGGATTGGCCCTATCAACAAGGAAGGTTCCATAGAAGGTGGCAAAACTACTTCCCTTCCATAGAACTCCCGTAGCCAAACCTCCCAACTCAAGATAGGCAGTGGTTGTGAGTTTGTTTGAACTCAACTTCCGCCATCCATATATAAAAAACAGTCCCTAAAATGGGTGGCGCGATTGCCGCTCTATGACAGAGCGCCAAGTGGCGCGACCTCTTTACAGGATTTCCCTGAGTGGCGCGAGTACTGAACTGTCTACCCGCGCCAATGCAAAAAGAGCTGTTTTTCATGGATTTTGCAAGGAGATGTCTCAAGGGGAAATGAAGCTCATACTCACAGGGATGCATTGATGATGTTTTCAAGGCATGACAGTGTTCACAGGTCACATAATGGGTCCTCCATTGTGCGGGATGGGGAATGGTAGGGACGGTGACAAATTACTGTGTAACAGATGCCCCCTAAAGCATGAGGCCCAAGAGAGAGAGGGGTGAAATGCTTTACGAGAACATGTCCAACTGAAGGCCCGCCGTCGGAAAACCTGCGCAGAAAGATACAACTGATATCTCAAGTACATGATGTATATATATATGGTATGGACGCAGCCATCCGAATAGAGTATGCTATAATCCGGATCCAGGGTATGGGCGCAGCCATCCAACTAAGATCAAACAAATAGACTCAGGTATGGTCGCAGCCATCCAATCATCGAGTCATGTACATAATGACAATAATCCACAATCGCAGCCTGGATTACAACAGACACAATCCAGGGTCTTGCGCTCCATCTCGACCCAAACAAGTACAAGTTCTAGCATGCGAATGTGTGAGCTGATGTCGAACATGTAAGAACATCGTCTGATTACCAGCCAATGATGAAAGCTGTTAACAGACGCGAGAGAAACCACCAATAATGACGATGGTCCTCAAGGTACTACAGGTACAATCTACGGCGTGTGAATAAATGAGCTGACGTCGAACACCCGCAGAATCATTCGATCGGAAGTCAATGATGTAAACTTCACGTCGAATGCGACGAACCTGCCATTGAGGCATGCAAGCTCCAAGGTACCATCAGGAGTCTCTAGACCAACTTCCTGGATAATGAGTTGAAGTCGACAGGAAGTGACCTTGATCGAAGGTGGGCCATAATGATTCCCACGTCATCGACACGAGACAGAGGAACATAATGTTTTGTTGTGAATCAGGATCATACGAGAAACAGAGGAAGGTTGATATTTGCAGAGGTCAACTTCTTTTGAACATATAAACGGCACGACAATGGACTTGGCAGTATTTGACATCAACAGATCAAAGGTCATGGCGACGAGGCAGTGAACAGATGAGAGGTCAAAAGAGATTACCCAAACCCATGGAAGCAAAGTGAAACAACGAGATGAGATGTCCCCAACCCGACACGAATGCAGACAAGTGCCATGTTCAAGAGCGACATACCGCCGACGACAACGACAATGGTTCCATTTTTCCCCCACCATTTCTGGCGAGTACCCCAATTATTTTTGATAACAAGCTTGAAGGGGATAGCATATGCTTGTGATATAAGTCCACCCTTCGGGCGAATCCATCCTAGTGCATTTAACGAGTCCTAGGAAGGAGAAACTTGGAGAACGTCATTTCGACGAAATCCAATGTCATCAGGGTTTAACGAGTCTGACAAAGGAAGAACTCGGCGTCTTTTCATGTTTAGAGAGTTTGAAAAGACAGCGGAAAAGAAAACTCCACAGGTCCCTTTTCGTAAATAGTTCCCCATATCCGAAAAGGTAGAAAACAATATCCGGAAAAACCTCCTAGTCGCGATAGGCTAGGGTATTCCTTTTTCGTAATCGATCCAGCCCAGCCCGAAAAAGGGTTAAACTTATACTGGGTGAATGTCGATTCGTGTCCATTTTAACGAGATCGAAACGACAAGGGCCTCGGCGATCTTTTCATATTTAGAGAGTCAGAAAAGAGCCGAAAGATGACTCCAGAGTGACTTTTTCGTGTATTTACCGAGTCCGAAAAAGTATAAAATACAACTCGTTTCCACCTTCTAAGTCGCAAAAACCTGTCACTGCACATACCCAACAAGCGTAAAATCCATTTTCGACATAATACATGCAAATATTTGACAAGAAATAACTTTTAAAACTCATTTTAACGTTGAAAAGTTATAAATATGTCCAATGGTAAAAATGAAATTACTTTTTACTATTTACCTTGTGGAGAGCAACAGTGGTCCATTTGGAGCAGAATCTTCTGACGGCGATTGCGACCAATCCAGGCAACCATTCAGCGTCTCGTCTGTGACAGGTAAGAGGCGCTCCTTTTCTCTTTCTTTCCGTGCATTTTTTAATGAATTTCCCTTAGAAATCAGCTCTGTAAGGGCACCTTTGAAATTTTAGGGCCGGGCTAAGTGGCGCGGGTATCGGGCACGGACCCGCGCCACTGAGCTCTTTTTATCAAAGGGGCCGCGCCACATGGCGCGACTGTCAGCAAAACAGTCGCGCCAGCGGCGGAACCCAAATTTTCGCCTAAAATCCCACTACTTATGCCAAATTTCTTGAATTTTGAGGCTCACAGAAGATCTAATTAGGGGCTTTGAACCATGTGAATGCAGATAAACAGTCAGAATGGCAATTGAATGGAAGGAACGGAACACGGAGATGAGGACGAAGAGGCCATGCAAAGCCAAGCATGTATGAATGCTCTGAGAGACTGTGGCTTAAAAAAGTTCTTCCTCACGCCATGCTTACGAGCTCAGCCTGAGCTCCTCCAATATCTGATCAACCTCTGGGATGAAAATGACCAAGTATCAGAATACGAGACCAGGTGTTGGAATTGGAGGTCGCTGACATTTATTTCGTTACTGGATTATCCCGCAGGGGTCCAATCCCTGTACTGACTGGGAGCAGACCATCAGGGGAGAAGATGGAAGAAGTAATGGCGCGGGTGTGCCGTGGGGCACAAAAAGGAACAGGGAGTAAGAAGGTATACATCTCAACCATCCCTGACCTAGCACTGAGAGTTGTACTCCACACCATTACGCGGGCTGCTGGATCGCAGGCACCGCACGAGGCTACAAAGACTCAACTCTTACTGGCCTCAGAATGCATGGGTCCCCGACCGTATGACTGGGCAACAGCTGTCACCATCAACATGAAAAGGCAGCTTACAAAGTGCAAACAGAACAAACTGAAGCAGTTTGGGTATGGTTCCATCTTGGTATCGTTCATTCTGGAACGCATACCAACCTTCCAGGGCCAAGAGGCCCATGTGGCGAGTCCGGCACCACGAGAGCCGAGAATGGCTCGCTGGGCAGCACTGATGCCCAGATCTGGAGGCGGGCAACAGATGTCCTGGAAGCCCGAGTTCTTCAGGTGGTTACGGCGCCAACTGATCGTTGTGGAAGATTGGCCCTATGCGGGAACTGACTTTACAGGGGATCCAGATCTCCCGCTACCAGAAGGAGACCACTGGGATGAAGAGCTGGGTAAGACCTCATATTTTGATTTTATGTTTATATGTTTTTTTTATTAATACACACTTGTCTTAACACAATTATATATGCATGCAGATGTAGGACCTGAGAGACCAGCCGGGATGTCTCCTATCTTCCGGAGGACACAACTCGCCCCCGAGATCCAGGGGGAAGGTACCGGAGGAGAGGCACTGGTTCAGAACCTCGAGGGGATCGTCCATGGGATCCCAGACTATGCCCGACTGTCAGATGTACCGATGGAGTACCAGCGCCATACGGTGGGAGTCCCAAACCGGCTCCACCGAATCCTGAGGCGGCTAGTGCGTGCAGTAACGTGCTATCATGAGCACCATGCCGATTAGTCTCTAGGATTTAGCCACACCTATTTTTTGAGAGACACAGTGTCTCCGGATGTATTAAGACACTTATGTATATTTTTTGAGTTTTATGTGACACACTTCTATGTAAACATTTCGATATCTATATATATGCATATCTATTTCTGGATGAGTCTTCTTTTACATGTGATGATGATTTATAAATTGCGCAAATGTCTATCTAACACCAAATTTGCTACTGCATCTGTTAATGTATTCAAATGCCTGAGTATATGATGATATGTAATATATTCAAAATTCCTTTCCAGTAATCGAATACGCAAATACAATCGTAAAATGGACGGGTTTCTTACCGAATAGTGCCCGTTCAGCTACAACACTACAAGCTGTGAATCTAGGTACACGAGCAATTCACGGATACCAAGGTTTACTGCCTCGGTTAATAATTCCAACACGGCGCTATATTCCGCGATATTGTTCGTGGTAGGTCCTAAACAAACACCTTGCAGGTCGATCAACTCACCAGCAGGATCGTAGATTACCCAGGCTGCAGAAGACAGATTCCTGGTACTGCGGGAGGCACCGTCCGCGAAACCAACAAATGGATGAATAGACATCTGCACAACCAGGAAGACCCGATCAGCAGGAAGATGTTTACAAAGCACACCACACCATGCACACAAATGACAATCACACACCTATGTACACACACCACACCAAGAAATCATTTCAGGCGTAGTACTTCTTAAGGTACAGCCCATTTCTGGGCTGCGCCAACGGAACTCCTTCGTAGTCTATAAGTTCGTAGGCCCCATTTTTCAAAACACGTTTTACTATATAGGGACCGTGCCACATGGGCCGGAGTTTACCGGCACCAAGCTTATCATGTGCCTGATCGTACAAGAGGACTAGGTCTCCTTCAATGAAAGAACGGGGAGAAACAGATTGATCAAAATGAGATTTGACCCTCTTCTTTTGTGCTTCGATGATCAAAGCAACTAGACGACGGGTTTCATCCAACCGTTCGAGATACAGAAGACGCTCTTCCTCAGGAGAAGTATCCGGTAAGAGCTCCACAGCTAACTTAAGCGAAGGAATTTCACATTCAACCGGCAAAGTAGCTTCCAGACCGTACACCAGTTGGAATGGTGTGAATCCGGTTGCACTTTTCGTAGATGTTCGGTACGCCCATAGAGCTGAGAACAGTTGGAGATGCCAACTGGATTTATGAATCCCAACTGTTCGTTGAAGCATAGTGACCAAAACCTTGTTCACTGCTTCAACCTGACCGTTAGCTTGAGGGTAGTATGGCGTTGAGCCGTCGTGACGCAGGCCCAACGCAGCTGTCAGCTCCGCCATCATGTAATCACGGAAATGAGTACCGTGATCAGTGACGATAGCTTGAGGGACCCCGAATCGTGCAATAACATGGTTGAATAAAAATGAAGCAGCCGTTCTTCCGTCAGCAGCAAGTGTAGGCATCGCCTCGGCCCACTTAGTGAAGTAGTCGACGGCGACAATGATATACGCATGCCCCCCGGCCGAGTGAGGGTTACATGTCATAAAATCTACGCCCCATTTCGCGAAAGGGCCGACGGTAATAACGGGATGCAAAGGCAACGGTGGCGCGCGCATCTTGCGCTGAAAAATCTGGCACGGATGACATTTCCGGACTGCAGTGATGCAATCCTTGAATATAGACGGCCAGAAGTAACCTGCCCTCAGAATCTTTTGGGCAGTGGCATATCCGGACATGTGTCCACCACAAGCGCCACTGTGGCAGTCATTCAAGACTTTCTCAGCCTCGTCCAAGGTAAGGCATCGTCGGAGCACCGAATCTACTCCAATACGATATAGGGTATCTCCCACTATGCGGTAGGGTTGGGACTGGTGCCGAATCCGATGGCGTGCAGCTTTATCCAACTCAGACCAGAATGTCGCGGTCTGGAGATACACTATGATGTCCCCGTACCAAGGATCACGAGTATCGATAAGAAACAACGTTTCGTCCGGAATATGATCTTCAGAGTGTTCAGGAAGAGAGTCTGTAGGGAGAGAACAAATCAAATCCGCGAAGACCAGTGATTTAGTTGACTTGGCAGTGGTGAACTCCAAATCAAACTCCTGCAGAATGACGATCCATTTGGAGTACTTGCCCCCCAGCAATTGTCTAGAAAGAATATATGTCATGGGGTTGCAGTCTGAAACCACTGTTATCGTGCGCAAAAGGATGTAATGGCGAAAGCGCTGTACAGCGTGTACGGCTGCTAAGGCCAACTTCTCAACATGTGCGTAACGCGTTTTCGGGTCGAGAAGGTTCCGAGAGAGGTAATAAACAACATGTTCATCACCGTTCTCGTCATCCTGCACCAAGACCATGGCGATGGTGCTTAATGCGGCGGCTAGATACAAAGTAAAGTCGCGGTGGTAGTCCGGAGGACGAAGCAATGGAGCATTGACTAGCAATGTCTTCAGCTTCTCAAAGGATTCTTGAGCGATTTCGTCCCAATGAAAGGGAACATTCTTCTTCAACAAACGAGTGAATCCTTTGGCCACCTCGGCGTAATTCGGGATGAAGCGCCTAAGAAAATTCGCTTTCCCTTGCAGACTCTGCAACTGATAAAGGGAGGAGGGTGACGGGAGATTTATAATGGCCTCAACCTTCAGAGGGTCGAGGCGAATTCCGTCTTTCGAGACTATAAAGCTCAAAAGACGGCCAGAGTCGACGCAGAAGACGCACTTATGAGGATTCAGCCTAATATTGTAGCGTCTGCAACGAAGAAATATCTAGCGAAGATGTTTCGGATGATCCTCTCGCTTACCCGAATGGGCAGGCAAGTCGTCCAGATAAGGCTGGACAATATGGCGAATATCATGAAAAGCATATGACATGGCACGTTGAAACGTGGCGCCAGCGTTCTTTAAGCCGAACGAGAGTTTTTTATATGCAAAAGTGCCCCATGGACAGATGAATGTGGTCTTATGTTGATCCTCAGGTGCAATGTTAATCTGGTTGTAACCTGAGAAACCGTCCATTAAGGAGTAGATCTCACTTCCGGCGCAATCGTCGATAATCTGATCGATAAACGGAGTGGGATAATTGTCCTTCGGACAGGCACGATTGATATCGCGATAATCTACACAGACTCGAATGGTACCCTGCTTTTTATCGACAGGGACGATATTGGACACCCATTCTGTAAGGGGGATAGGATAAATAAACCCCGCGTTCAGAAGTTTTTCAACCTCTGCCTTGATGGCGGCAGCTTTCCGAGGATGCATGGGACGCAAGCGTTGACGCACAGGTTTCGCACCTGGATAGGTTGGAATCTCGTGTACGACAATACTAGGATCAATTCCCCGCATTTCCTCGTAGGACCATGCAAAAACATCTCTGAACTCTTTGAAAAGTTCCGTATAGACCTGGATCTCTTCGGGAGAATAGGTCACACCCACATGAATGTTCTCAACAATCCCTGGTTTAACAGAGATGTTGATAGGAACCGTTTGAGTAATGTTACTCAGATTGCCTTCTGAAAAGACCTCATGCGTCAAGATCGGTGTTTGAAGAGGAGGGGAAGGAACCTGAGTAGCATAGCGCTCTAGACAGTCAGTCATTGCCCCCAAGCTAGGCATAAACGAGGAACGATGATGCCCATCGCCCTAGGGTAGCTCCTCCAGAGACATAGTTTCAATGATAGCCTCATCCGAGGGAAAAGTCTCTCTAAGAGGATCAGGCGAATCAGCCTGACCAAGCCAGGGGGATTGTGAGTAGACGTCAAGAGCCATGCTCATCGGAGCATGCTGAGGAGGTGGAGGGTCCGATGCAACAACAATCTCACAGTAGCTGATCTCTACTGGCGTTAAAGGCATGGACTCTCCAAACTCATATACCTGCTCAGGTGTAGGAATCAGCCAGGGGTCATCAGTCCTGGACAACATGTTGACTTGAGCGGTATTTGGTGGCGGCGCAGGGAAAATACCCATGAGGACCGGGTCTTTGAAAAGACCAGGTCCTATGCTGTCTGGGGGATTCGGAATTTGATCCACATACGGCACGTTGTTCTCGGAGCTAGAGGTAAAAAATGACAACTGGTCTACCATGACAATCTTGCCCTCGTGAGGGAACTTGATGAATCGAAAGACAGTAGACGGCATGCAGAGCATGGCATGGGTCCAGCTGCGGCCAAGAAGTATATTGTAGTTGAGTTTAGCGTCAACCACTTCTACTTCCACGTTGACAGTTTTTCCCTGTAATGTAATCGCCAGACTCTCGAGAACTCCCAGGGGTTTAGATTCCCGGCCATCAAATGCCTCAAGGGCATTGGGAGATGACGATAAGGTCGGAGAGCCGATGGCTTTCCAACAAGCGGAGGACATAACACAAGTAGATGCACCCTCATCTACGACGGCTCTGTGAACGTTCAGACCGTTAATCCCGACTTGAATAACCAAAGCGATTTGATGTGGAAGTCGGGGAGTAAAATTCTCCAGATCAAAGGTGAGAAGGCTCGAATCGGCGGGATCAATACCACCGATGGCAGACAATAAAGCCTTCCGTTGTGAAGGACAACTCTGAAGAACCTCAAGTGCAGACATGGCACATGGCACCTGTGCCAGATCCTCAACAATACTGTAATGTTGGGCGGCACGAGCGTTTGGATTATAAGAGGATCTCCGAAGAACACCCTTGGGAGGTGGCTTCACAAAGGGTTCGAGAGTCGGCTTCTCAATTTCCAATGAACCAGAAGCAGATGCGGGAGGCGGTCCATCCGCCACTGCCTTCCCGGGTGCCTGCTGCTGATTATTGTAATCCTTGGACCTTGTAGCGATAGTGATAGGTGCATTAGTCTTCATCATGAAAACTTGAGACCCAAACGGTACAGATGATGAACCTCGTTCGACCATCTGGGTCTGCTGAGATGGAAATGGCTCTTTTAAAACAGCCGGAGTTCCCTTTGAGCCTTTAAGAAGTTGACTGACTTCGGATCGTCTTGGACAATCTTTAGTGTAATGGTCACCTTCACAGATGAGGCAAGGAAATTTCGGCTTACGTTGTGAGCCATCCTCGGACCGAGATTTAGATTCCGGTTTTGGGGCATCAGATTTTGATTTGCCTTTGCCCTTCTTCTTCCCCTTGGAGGACTTGTCCGCAGGATTGGCCTGAATGGCATTTACCTCCGCGGTTTTACCAGAATCGGATGAGGCGGGATCAGCAGAGGTATTGTTGGAAGAATTAGCCTTCTGCTTCCCATTCGAAGACTTCTTCGAATTTTGAGAAACGGAACCAATGACACCATCCACCGAAGGGGTGGGCGGGGCCTTTTTGGCTCCGGGTCGTGGTGCATCAGGCAGGATGTCATAAAGCGTGCCAGATTGTGAATAAACAAGATCCAAGTACTGGGCACGCGCGATAGCTTGTTCCTCCGTCACACACGCTCCCATTGCGATATCCCGAGCGATTTTGTTCACAAAGGAGGTGGTGAACCAGTGAGTCAAAATCTGATCAGGTATGTGAAACTTGATCAGTCGACGACGGCGCCGCCACTCATGAATGTGATCCGAGATGTGAGTGGCCGAGTCCTGCTTCAGGGAAGACAGGAGGTGCGTCCCAGTCTCATACCGGACTGGTAACTGAAAATGCGTGAGGAAAGCCATAGCTAACGAGTTGAAATCCTGAAAAATACCACGGGATAGCTCTATGTACCACTTAGCAGCAGCTCCTGTTAACGTACGCCGGAAAAGACGCAAACGAACCGAATCGTCAGTCCAAGAGTTAGACGAGCACCAGAGGTGATACGTCATCACATGCGCCTGGGGGTCTTCTCCAGATTTGCCCTCAAACTTGGGACAGTCTCCTGGTATCTTGGTCGGAACCGGGGGCCAATATGGATTATGAGCAATCAGATCATTGGTCAACTTCGAAACGTCCGGTAGATCCAAGGTAGCCAGGAACGGCAATGGAGGGTTAATTCCCATGCCAGTCCCAGAATAAGGTCCGGTACCCATGCTCCACGATGGTTGTGAATATCCCTGCCCCCATGGGTTATGTCCCGTAGGATTCTGACCGTGAGGGGCATAATTCGTATAGCCAGACTGATTTGGTTGCTGGTAACCATTGTGTGGGGCCTGATAACCAGGGTTCGGGCCCTGATTAGGCGTCTGCCCCGTATAAGCAGCGTTTGGATTTGGCTGCTGAGCATAGTTAGAACCGGGTGGAGGAGGAGGATACTGAGAGCCTCCAGAGTGGTTATAGTTCGGCTGAGATTGACCATGAGGATAATAACCACTCTGAGGATGAGTAGACTGCTGATAAGTGGAACCCTGCGGAGCCTGGTACGTAGGGCGCAGCTGTTGATTTGGCTGCGGCATTGAATGAGCAGGCTGCTGAGCAGAGTGAACGGAATGAGAGGGTTGCCCTGAATGAACAGGTTGACCCGAGTGAGGGGGCGGCCCTGAATGAACAGGTTGGCCCGAATGAGGGGGCGGCCCTGAATGAACAGGTTGGCCCGGATAGACAGGCGGCGTTGGTTGCGCAGGATGACCTGGTTGTAAGTGAGCCCCAGGTTGCACCGAATAAGCTGGTTGGCCTGGAGGCGGGACACCAGGTTGTACCGGATGACCCGGTTGGCCTGGTGGTGGAACAGGACCAGGTGCTTGCTGGAAACCAGTTTGACCTGAAGCAGAACCATAAAGTGGTCCGGGCTGATATGCAACGTTAGAGACAACAGGATATTGCGGTTGCATCGGTAAAGAAGGCTGGATTTGCCCCCCAGGTCCATAGGCCGGTCCCTGTTGATACCCCGGCTGAGGCTGAGCAGGTTGACCAGCAGGGTTATAATATGGTCCTTGCGGATTATAGAATGGCCCTTGCTGGCCCGCAGAGTAGCCTTGAATAGGCTGTCCCTGTGGGTCGTACTGATAGCCAGGTTGTCCTGCAGGTTGACCTTGGAAAGGTTGTGCCTGCAAGTTCTGAGCCTGGTTGTACGGTAAACCTTGAACATAAAGATAGGCCTCAGGAGCAGGGAGACGCAAAATGTCCCCATGCTCGTCAAGCTGACCCGGAAAACCATACACGGGGGTGCCGTCTTGTGCATAATGCGAGAAGAAAGACCGATAAGGATCTTGGGGGAGTTGTCCAGCTCCGGCGTTCGGCTGCTGCGAAAACAACCGATACTCCTCCGGAGAGATATTCTCCGGTATAGCAGTAGCTAGATAAATGTCCTCTGGAGTTGGCCCAGATCTAGAAGCAGATGCTGAGGTAACAGCAGAAGAGGCAGCCACACAAACAGTGGGTCGCACGGGAACAGAAGTGACGGGTGTCGAAGGAGACACCCCGGGTGTAGTAGCAGCTGGCCTCGAAGCAGGAGATGATATTCCCATAGAGGCAGCAGCCGAAATAATCTGACCCAGAGATCTGTATCCCTGTGGCAAAGAAGGACCAGCTGACGATGTGGTAGCCAGCTCAGACTCGTCTCCCTCGAACAATCTACGAGGGATGCGCTGATAGTCATCAGACCCGGGAATTTCCTCACCAGAATCACTCATGGTTGATCCCGCCGCTAAATCACGCAGAAGACGGCGAGGACTAGGAGGAAAAACAGCAGCAATAAACGGTGAACCCGATGTAAGAGAAAGGAAATCAGCTCCTAATCTCAATTCAGACACAGGGTCTGAAAAGGGCCAGTGGAACTCAACTGGCTCTCCAAAGGGTTGCTCGGCGAGGACCGGTCCCCCGTCAGGGAACTCGGAAACAACAGGCTGCTGTGGTCCAACAGAAGGCTCCGAAGCCTCTGAAGAATCGTCCGTGTAGGGACTACCAGTAGACGAAACCGAGGGTTCCGCCACCGTGACAAAAGACTAGAAGAAGAGAGCACACACACACACACGGGCTGAGAACGAATTAAGACACACGATCAAACAGTCACAAGAAATATCTAAACGGGTGTGTTATCGTGGGAGATTGATTTTACCACATTGGAAAATAAACAAATTCTACCGTTTCATGTTTTAAGAGTCGAGAAACGATAAAAAGATGACTCTATCTCTTTCAGAGTTGATACAAGCGTGAAAGGACAAGCGCTTGACTGTCTTTTCAAGTTTAGGGAGTCAGAAAAGACCAAATGACTGCTCAGGAAAAACTAGGCACAAAGGGTGTACCAAATATCCGTGAACTGCAATATACACCTTGGTTTCAAAATGAAACAGAAATCGACCAAGGACTTTCCGTACGTGCAGGTAGTCTCCCCGAATGCTGTGTTCGGTGTATCACGGGTATAGGGCGGCAGACTCGGCTTCCCGTGGATAAAGGATTGAAAACCTATAGGGGTCTCCCTTTATATACGCGACGGTACGGGGAGCACAAGTCCGTACTAGCGCTGTCTAAAGCCAACAGGCGAACGACAGCTGCTAGGTTTAACGACGCCGGAACACGTCTCTAGCCTAGACCTTCTAAATATGTTTCGTTAAGTTCCAATGCTGCCTTAGGTTAATTGAATAAATTTTACAATTGATCTTCAATTAAGTTTCAATTTCCAGGCCTTATCGTATGTAGTGTCTCCTAAATGCAAGCTATATGCCACGATGCAACATTTCGTTCGATGAAAACTAGTTAAATGAGAGTTGAGAGCTTTTATACAAACGAAATGAACGTAATACAAACAAGAATGTCTCTAATGCAACTAATGCAATTGCACACTTTTCATCCAAACACTAATCACTAGCAATATGGAAAAGATCACAATTTGCACTAATTTAACAAAAGCAAAAGAGATTATTTTTTTGATTTTCAATGTTTAATGGCTAATGTGCACTGAAAACAAAAGGAACAATTTGAGAAATGATATCTAAGAGAGCGAAGCAAACAACATTCACTCAAAGAAGCAAGCAACCAAATCTCTAAATCGACCCAAAGTCCCTCAAAGCAAAGAAAGACTCGAAAACACCCAATGGACCGTGTGATCTAGGTCCAAAGCAAGGGCAAACGAATTCCGAATGAAAGAATGAACAATCACTCAAAAGACGCAGCAAAACAACCAAATACTGTTAAGAGAGCGTGGAGAATCAATCAACAAGTTGAAAGGACAATCAAGACACCAAAACTCCCAAGGAGGGCTCGATTCACTATGCCACTAGATGCCCTAGGGCTCAAATCGTGAAATCGATAGACAAAGGCAAACAACCAAAGGATAGCGGTGAATTCCAGTCAAACAAGACTCCAACACACTCAGACAATCAAGAAATCAAGAAGAAAAGTACTGGTCAAGTTCAGAAAGCCAAAAAATGAAGAAACTCAAAAAAGTCACAGGGGTGGCGCGACTGTGGCCTTGAAACTAGCGCCAGAGGCCGAGTGGCGCGACACAGACAAATGCAACAAGCGCCAAGTGGCGCGACTGTCGGGTTAAAACCCGCGCCAGTCGAGTTCTTCAATAAAAATTAAAAACAAGCTATTCTAAAAGTAGACCAATACAAGCTAAGCAAACCAAGAGGCTAAAATAATGAAAGAATCCAACCCAGAAGGTTCATCAAGCAAGGAGAAACAATGAAAGCGAACCAATCATAAATGGGACAAGGAAAACCGGACGATCCCCAGCGGAGTCGCCAATTTGTTGAGGAGGTAAATCCCCTCTGCGGACAGAGGCGATCCCTACTAGCCCAGCAGGGGTCTAGCAACAATCAAACAATGCTATGACGCAAGCTCCTAGTTACGAGTGAAAGACTTGGGATAAGAGCCTACCTGAATTCCAACGCTAGATCTGAAGAAGAAGATGTCCCCGTCCTTCAGCCCTGGCAGATCACAATCCTTCCACGATCTCCGTGGATGAACACCTGCACACAGAAGAAACGAACAGATACATGCATAGGAACCCGCATACGTAACTAAACATCGGTCAGAAAAGATATTACTCGCATTAACATGATGGAAAAAGGAGTGGAACCATAATCATAGTCATCTATTAAAATGATAAACGAATAGAAGTTACAACCAAGCTCTGACGTCGCAGCTTCCTTCGAACGGGTCTCCGGTCGTCCACGTCTCGCAAAGCTCGCCAAGGAAAGGGAAACCTCTCCAGAGTCTCGTAACAATGGTCTCCTCGCTTGAATGGGCCTCAAGGGAAAGAAGGGATTCTTTACAGCACAAAGGCACTTGGGAATAGGGAGATGCAAAGCTTCAGCACTTCAAGACTAGCTTGCCATGGATCTGAGAAAGCTTTTATAGATGGGGAAGGAGGGAGTTGGGATCCCTATTATTATGGGATTGGCCCTATCAACAAGGAAGGTTCTATAGAAGGTGGC
>JAXQQM020070329.1:0-109905 GCA_034641835.2 Pinus albicaulis
TGTTGGCAATATGATGCAGACTGTTGTCCTTGATGGCAACCCACTAAATGAAGATGAAGACATGCGATTGTTGACATGTGTTGTCCTTGATGGAAATCCACCTGATGAAGTTTTTCTTGACCTGATGGACTTAGTAAATGATGTAAATCTGATATGCAATGATGTTTGTTAGCAATATGATGTTGAGTGTTGTCCTTGAATGGCAACCCACTTGATGAAGATGATGACAACTTACTTGATGAAGTTGTGCTTGATAGAATATGTCTTGATGAACTAAATCTGGTGTATCTACAGTGAGTACAGAATGTAATGATGAAAATAATTCAGCATGTGCTAAATCTATGATGAAAAGAGTATGTCTCAAGGCATACGCGGATATGTCTAGGAGAAGTCGTGTATGCACGCGGGAAACAACGTTCCAAGTCGCGTATGGGAAAAAGCGTTCATAAAGTGCAAAACCAGGGGTAACCACCATGGTATTGACCCATTGTATTGGGTAATGATTCTTCTAAATGACCCCGTCCAGGAATACCATCGGAAGTAATGTGGTTTTGGCTCATGGTATTGAAAAAGGGTAAACCTATATAAAGAGAAGAAACTCATTGTGCAAATTATGAGTGTGGGTGCAAGATGTCTGAGCTTGAATGAATACTTCACTCTGAAGTATATCTGAATGGAAAGGGTTATAGTTGAATGATAGATCTGAATGCATGATGCACCAATGATGAAGAAGGGTATCTAGATCTGAAATGTACTCGTATTTGCTAGATCTGTTTATGGAATGATTAGATCTAAGATGAGGTGAACATCTGTCTGAAGTAAAGGGTAAAATCTGTGTGATGTATTTGTTCTGAAGAATTGGAATGACCTAAATGTCTAAAGAACCATACGCTAGTTCGCCGAAGAGGAAGCGCGTATATACGCGGCTTCGCTGAAGAGAAAGCGCGTATGCGCAATGAAATTAGCTCTGTAATATGTACAGAAGTATACGCTGGTTTATGTGAACGAAAGCGCGTATATACACGACATCAGTGAAAGGAAAGCACGTATGCAAACTAGGGTTTGCTGAAGTCTGTGGTAAGAATTGTCTGATCTGTTCTGATGGTTTACTGATATCTGTCAGTGAGTTATATGTATCAGTTTCATGTTTGACTGTGCTTAAAAATATGGAGTGGGTCAGTCTGAAAATATGATGAAATGTGGCCTGCAAGTGGTGTCCTAAAGGAAGCTTTGGATCCAGTGTGAAAATTGATGAAACGTGGTCCATAGAGGTGCTGAGGGTTGTAGCCTTCAGTCAGGGGGTTGTAGCTCCCTTCCAGGTGAGGCTGGTAAACGAGATCAGGGGGTCGTAGCTCCCTCCCAGGAGAGGCTGGTAAACGAGTCAGGGGGTTGGAGCTCCCTTCCAGGAGAGGCTGGTAAACGAGCGCAGGTGGGTGCCTGCGTGCTGGTAGAGTCTGCACCAGCACATATGTTGTAAGATGATTTCTCTATAATAAAATATTGAAGGCTGAGCAACTGCAGCGGTGGTTTTCTCCCGACTTGGGTTTCCACCTAAAAATCCTGGTGTTCATGTGTGATGCTTTGTGTGATGGTTTATTCTATTGTTACTACACATGTTTACTGTTAACATAACATCAGATGAATGAATAGTGCAAAGAACTAAGTTAATAAATATCTGCATATTTAGATCTCTGCTAATACGCGAGTTGTATGAAGGATATCCGCGTGTATACGCGAGTTTACTAAAGGAAAGTAGCGTATGGGTGTTAGAGAGTGAAAAAGTAAAAAGTTTTGAATATGCAGTAAATACTGATTCACCCCCCCCTCTCAGTATTTTTCACAACAATTGGTATCAGAGCGGGTCCCTCTGCAGAAGCTTGATCTCTTGAAGGAGATCCGTCGCAATGGGAAGTCAAGAAGGAGTAATGTCTATAAAGCCACCTCTATTCAATGGAAGCAATATGATATTCTAGAAGGTACGAAAAAAAGCATATCTGCAAAGTCTTGGTGCAGATGTATGGGCAATCATGGAAGAAGGCTATCAATATCCGACAATTATTCCTACTGATGCAGCTGAAAGGAAGAAGTATGAAATCAATGCCAAAGCAGTGAATGTCTTATTAGGAAGCATGTCTGAATTAGAATTTGCTAAAGTGATGCAGCTACATTTAGCAAAAGAAATATGGGACAAAATCATTCTGAGCTATGAAGGAGATACAAAGGTAAAAAGTGCAAGACTCCAAACTCTTAGAATTGAATATGAAAATTTGAAAATGCATAGTGATGAAAGTGTTGCCAGTTTCTTTCTTTGTCTAGATGATATTGTAAATCGGATGAGAAATTTGGGTGAGACCATAACCGATACTACTCTGGTGGAAAAAGTCTTAAGATCCTTGACTTCAAAATTTGATTCTAAAGTTTCAGCTATTGAAGAAAGGCAAGATCAGCAAACTCTTACTATTGTTCAATTACATGGTACTCTGACTGCTTTTGAAATGAGACAAGGAGGTCCGTCTCAAATCAAAGAAGCTTCTTTTAAGGTATCTGCAAGAGGAAAAGAAAAGGAAGTTGTCAAAGAATCCAGCTATATATCTGAAGAAGAAGAAGAGAATTTTGTAAGAAAGCTCCAACTAGGTACTGGAAGATTCAAAGGTAAGCTTCCCTTCAAATGCTTTGAGTGTGGAAAAGTTGGTCACTATGCTGCTAAATGTCCTTATAGAGAAAAACGTGGTAAAGGGAAGCAATTTGAAAAGAGGAAGAGTTATTATGCAAATGAAGATGATGATGAAGTATCTAGTGAAGAAGAAGAAGATTCTGACCATGATATTAAACTACTCATGGAAAAAGAATCTAGAGAAGAAAATGATACTTTTGTGGATTCTCTGGAAGACAATGATTTTCTTGAAGAAAACAATCAACTCAAAGTAAGCCTAGAAGAAAAGAACATAATCATAGAGACTCTTGAAAATCAGCTTGAAGCAAAGAAAAAAAGCATTGAGGAATTGGAGTGTGAAGTATTAAGTCTAAGGAAAGATAATGAGAAAGGAAAAACTCTTAATCTTAGATTTGCTAAAAGTTCAGAAACCTTAGATGAAATTATCAATGCTCAACGTTCTCCTCTCATAAAAACAGGTCTTGGATATATTGGAGAATCCTCTTAGGCTTCAGCACCAAACTATCTAAAGGCAACAACTACTGGTTTACAATATTCTGCCTCTCAACAAGGAAGCAAGGATTCTTTACAGGTAAAGCAGGATCATCGCACTTCAAGGAACACTGACAGGAATAACTTTCAAAGGAGATCCAACCAGCAGGTAAATCCAAATAGAAGATTTCGTGATTACAAAAATGTCTATTTCAATGGACAATGTTTTACATGTCACAATTTTGGCCACAAAGCTACTCAATGTGTTGCTTACAAAACCATCATGACAAGAGAAGCAAGAAAGAAAAGGTTGGATACTGAACCAAAGAAGAATACCTATAACAACTTTTCTCCTCTTCAAAATGAAGTTGAATGTGCTTATTGCAATAACTTTGCCCATGAAGAATCGGAATGCAGAAGCAAAGTCCAGCCAAAACAACACTTTCCCTCAAGTTCCAAACTATGGAAAAATAAGGAATCACAGGTTGAAAATTGTGGGATAGCATTATTTGCAGAAGGTGAAGAAAATCAATGGTACATTGATAGTGGATGCTCAAGACACATGACAGGTGACAAAAGCAAACTCCTTACATATAATTCTCTAGAAAAAGAAAAGAAAGTAACTTTTGGAAATGATTCTCCTGCTGTAATTAAAGGAAAACGGTCCGTGTTTTTAAAAGAAAAGGTGAAAGCTAAGGATGTCATGTATGTGGATGGATTAAGGCATAATCTGTTGAGTGTAAGTCAAATGTGTGATCAAGGAACTGAAGTTATCTTTAGTTCAAAAGAATGTGTGGTTCGTGATCTTGATATAGGTAAAATTATTATAAAAGGGAAAAGAAATCCAAGCAACATGTATGTACTAAACTGCAAAGATCAATGTTACTTGAGCAAGTCTTCACAAAATTGGCTATGGCATAGAAGGCTGGGGTATCTGAGCTTCTATCAAATCAACAAAGAAAGCAGACTTCAAGTTGTTCGTGATCTTCCGAATATTAATCTACCAGAAAGTATCATATGCAAATCTTGTCAATTCGGTAAGCAGACCAGAGTACGATTCAATGCAAAAGAAGGATCTTCAAGTAAGCCTCTTGAAATCATTCATACTGACATCTGTGGACCTATGAGGAAAAATTCACTACGTGGGGAAGAATACTATATCTTATTTATTAATGACTACTCTAGAATGTGTTGGATCAGGTTCATTAAACACAAATATGAAGCATTTGAAAAATTTCAGATCTTCAAAGCATTGGTAGAAAATGAATTGGATCTAAAAATCAAGTGTCTTAGATCTGATCGAGGAGGAGAATATTCATGAAATGAATTATTTGAATTTTGTGAACAACATGGCATAAAAAGACAGTTCTCTGTAGCAGGCACTCCACAACAAAATGGCATAGCAGAAAGAATGAATAGAACAATTGTTCAAATGGATAGAGCTATGCTTGATGATTATGGAACTCCTGACATGTTCTGGAGTGAAGCAGCACATACAACATCTAACATTCTCAACAAGGCTCATGTTCGGGTAAATAGTGACAAAACTCCATATGAACTCTGGTATCGTAATTCTCCCACTGTGAAGCATTTTAGAGTTTTTGAAAGTAAATGCTTTATCAAAAATAATGATGAAAAGCTTGGCAAGTTTGAACCTAGATCAGATGAAGGGATATTTCTTGGTTACTCATCTTCAAGCAAAGCATACACATGTTACAATAAAAGGCTTCGAAAGATTGTTGAATGTATTGATGTTGTTATTGATGAGTCTCCTGCAGCTCCTAAAGAAGAAAGAAAAACAACAAAAGAAGATGATGGTGACTTATGGCCTTCTACATCAAATAGAAATGATGTAAACAGTGGATCCAATGAAGAATCTGAAAATGATCTATCTGAAAAAACTCCATCCAGATATGTTCAAAAGAATCATCCTGAATCTCAAATTTTTGGAGACAAGGAATCGAGTGTACGAACGAGGAGAACTCCGGTAGGATCTTCTAGTCATCTGGAACTTCTATCCACAATTGAACCACACAATGTTAATCAAGCTAGCAAAGATGAATTTTGGAAGCAAGCCATGGATGAAGAGCTCGATCAAATTGAAAAGAATGACACTTGGGAATTGGTACCAAGACCACATGATAAAAATGTCATTGGAACTAAATGGATTTTCAAGAACAATTTAAATGAGAATGGGGATGTTGTAAGAAACAAAGCTAGACTGGTTGGCAAAGGGTATACTCAACAAGAAGGTATAGACTTTGAAGAAACTTTTGCTCCTGTAGCTAGACTTGAAGCCATAAGAATGTTTCTTGCTTTTCAAGTTTTCAACAAATCAAAGTTTATCAAATGGATGTCAAATCTGCATTCCTCAATGGTGATCTAGAAGAAGAAGTTTATATAGAACAACCAGAAGGATTCATTTTGGGAAATGATGAAAATCTTGTTTGTAAACTTAAAAAGGCTCTATATGGTCTCAAACAAGCTCCAAGGGCATGGTATTATCGTCTTGACAAATATCTTCATCAACAAGGATTTTCAAAGGGGTCTGCTGATAGCAAATTATACACAAAAATTGAAAATGATAAACTGTTGATTGTGGTTGTATATGTTGATGATATCATTTTTGGGAGTAACGAAGAATCTATGAGTCAAAAATTTGCTTATGTCATGCAGCAAGAATTTGAAATGTCCTTACTTGGGGAACTAACATTCTTTCTTGGCTTACAAGTGCATCAAAATGCAGATGGTATATTCCTATCACAAGAAAAATATCTTAAGCAAATTCTGAAGAAGTATGGCATGGAAGAATGCAAACCTGTAAGTACACCAATGATAACCGGATGCAATCTCAGTTCTCATGATGATTCCCCCACGGTGAATCAACCAGAATACAGATCAATGATAGGAAGTCTACTTTATCTCACTGGGACTAGACCAGACATTATGCATGCAGTTGGGATTGTTGGACAATTCCAAGCTAATCCAAAAGAGTCTCACCTTCAGGCTGTTAAAATAATTTTCAAATATCTACAAGGAACTCAAGACTTTGGTCTATGGTATCCAAAGAATGCTGATCTTACTCTTCATGCTTACACTGATGCAGATTGGGCTGGAGGTGTTGATGATCGAAAAAGCACTAATGGTGGTGCATTCTATATGGGACCCCGGTTAGTATCTTGGTTCAACAAGAAGCAAAATTCTATTTCCTTATCTACAGCAGAAGCAGAATATGTGGCTGCCGCATCTTGTTACACTCAACTCCTTTGGATGATGCAAACCTTACAAGATTTTCAAATCAAATGTACACCTCCTATCCCCATTAAGTGTGACAATACAAGTTCCATCAGTATTTCAAAGAATCTTATTATGCATTAGAAGACCAAGCACATTCCCATCAAGTATCACTTCTTACGTGAACAAGTGCTTGAGCAAAAGGTGAAGTTGGAGTATGTTCCCTCCAAAGAACAAGTTGTTGATATCTTTACCAAACCTCTCCCCAGGGAAGTGTTCAAGTATCTAAGATAGAAGCTGGGAGTGTTCTCTGCCAGTCAAAAGAACAAATCTGCATAAATTTAGAAGATGTCATTGGATACGCGGATTTCCTAAAACACAGTCGCGTATATACGCGAGTTCATGCACAGAAAACCGGGTATGTCTGATTGCTGACAATTTTCTGTTTGGAGTCAGCTCTCTTCAGCACAGCTGTAGTACTGTTTGGTATCTCTGGTGGTGTTCCAGTTCTCATAATTCTATTTCTAATGTTTTGATAAAGATGCCTTGATGATTTGTTGGTGAAAGTGTTCAGGATGCACAAACTAAGGGGGAGCCCTAGTCATATGGAAAGGATGTTCGGAAGCACATTTTCAGGGGGAGCATTAGCATTACTGATTATAATGCATTGTTGGCATTATGGTGGTTCTGATATATGATATCTCTTGAGGTTTTTTCTAGTTTTGATCATGAAAATTCATATTTGTAATTTGATGAAAAGGTCATGTTGAGACCTATGATGTAAAATTGTAATATTCAGTCATGTAAGGACTTGTCAAGATTTGTAAACCCACTTGGTTGGGTAGCTGAGTCAAATTTTGTAAACTCACTTGGTTGAGTAGCTGAGTCAAATTTGTAAACCCACTTGGTTGGGTAGTTGAGTCTCATATGTAAATCCACTTGGTTGGATATTTGATGTAAGTATGAGTCTTTGGTGGTAGGACGTTTATAGAGTCACGTACTTCATTGAAAAATATGTTTGAAGATTCAGCATGAACTCAGGGAGAGCTTGGTCACTTCAGTATACATCAGATCTGCAGAACGCTTCTTCTACATGAAGAGAAAAGGGGGAGAGTGTGTTGGTTTTGATCCGCCCTTTGCCCTTGATGTCAAAGGGGGAGAGTGACATGGTGTTTGAATGAAGAGAAAGAATGGTGTCAAAAATGGGGAATGTGACATGGTGTCCTTGTATTCTTAATGCACCTATCTGTTGTGGTAACCAAACACCATTGTGGTTGCCATCAAGTCCAAAGGGGGAGATTGTTGGCAATATGATGCAGAGTGTTGTCCTTGATGGCAACCCATTGAATGAAGATGAAGACATGAGATTGTTGACATGTGTTGTCCTTGATGGAAAACCACCTGATGAAGTTATTCTTGACCTGATGGACTTGGTAAATGATGTAAATCTAATATGAAATGATGTTTGTTAGAAATATGATGCTGAGAGTTGTCCTTGAAGGGCAACCCACTTGATGAAGATGATGGAAACTTACTTGATGAAGTTGTGCTTGATAGAATATGTCTTGATGAACTAAATCTGATGTATCTACAGTGAGTACAGAAAGCAATGAAGAAAGGATTTCAGCATGTGCTAAATCTATGGTGAAAAGAGTATGTCTCAAGGGTAAACCTATATAAAGATAGGCAATTCATTGTGAAAATAATGAGTGTGGGTGCAAGATGTCTGAGCTTGAATGAATACTTCTCTCTGAAGTAGATCTGAATGGAAAGGGTTACAGTTGAATGATAGATCTGAATGTATGATGCACCAATGATGAAGAACGGGATCTAGATCTGAAATGTACTTGTATTTTCTAGATCTGTTTATGGAATGATTAGATCTGTGATGACGGGAACATCTATCTGAGGTAAAGGGTAAAATCTGAAGTGATGTATCTGTTGTGAAGAATTGCAATGACATAAAAGTCTAAAGAACCATACGCTAGTTCGCCGAAGAGGAAGCGCGTATATACGCGGCTTCGCTGAAGATAAAGCACGTATGCGCAATAAAATTAGCTCTATAATATGTACATAAGTATACGTTGGTTTATTTGAATGGAAGAGCGTATATACGCGACATCAGAGAAAGGAAAGCGTGTATGAAAACTAGGGTTTGCTGAAGTCTGTGGTCAGAAATGTCTGATCTGTTCTGTTGGTTTACTGATATCTGTCAGTAAGTTATATGTATCTGTTTCATGGTTGACTGTGCTTAAAAGTATGGAAAGGGTCCAGTCTAAAAATATGATGAAATGTGGCCTGCAAGTGGTGTCCTAAAGGAAGCTTTGGATCCAGTGTGAAAATTGATGAAACGTGGTCCATAGAGGTGCTGAGGGTTGTAGCCTTCAGTCAGGGGGTTGTAGCTCCCTTCCAAGTGAGGCTGGTAAACGAGATCAGGGGGTCGTAGCTCCCTTCCGGGAGAGGCTGGTAAACGAGTCAGGGGGTTGGAGCTCCCTTCCAGGAGAGGCTGGTAAACGAGCGCAGGTGGGTGCCTGCGTGCTGGTAGGAGTCTGCACCAGCACATATGTTGTAAGATGTTTTCTCTATAATAAAATATTGAAGGCTGAGCAACTGCAGCGGTGGTTTTCTCCCGACTTGGGTTTCCACCTAAAAAAATCCTGGTGTTCATGTGTGATGCTTTGTGTGATGGTTTATTCTGTTGTTACTGCACATGTTTACTGATAACTTAACATCAGATGAATGAATATTGCAAAGAAATAAGTTAATAAATATCTGCATATTTAGATCTCTGCTAATACGCGAGTTGTATGAAGGATATCCGCGTGTATACGCGAGTTTACTAAAGGAAAGTAGCGTATGGGTTTTAGAGAGTGAAAAAAGTAAAAAGTTTTGAATATGCAGTAAATACTGATTCACCCCCCCCTCTCAGTATTTTTCCCAACAATTGGTATCAGAGCCGGTCCTTCTGCAGAAGCTTGATCGCTTAAAGGAGATCCGTCGCAATAGGAATTCAAGAAGGAGTAATGTCTATAAAGCCACCCCTATTCAATGGAAGCAATCTGATATTCTGGAAGGTAGGAACAAAAGCATATCTGCAAAGTCTTGGTGCAGATGTATGGGCAATCGTGGAAGAAGGCTATCAATATCCGACAAGTATTCCTACTGATGCAGCTGAAAGGAAGAAGTATGAAATCAATGCCAAAGCAGTGAATGTCTTATTAGGAAGCATGTCTGAATCATAATTTGCAAAAGTGATGCAGCTCCATTCGGCAAAAGAAATATGGGACAAAATCATTCTGAGCTATGAAGGAGATACAAAGGTAAAAAGTGCAAAACTCCAAACTCTTAGAATTGAATATGAAAATTTGAAGATGCATAGTGATGAAAGTATTGCCAGTTTCTTTCTTCGTCTAGATGAAATTGTAAATCGAATGAGAAATCTGGGTGAAACCATAACCGATACTACTCTGGTGGAAAAAGTCTTAAGATCTTTGACTTCAAAATTTGACTCTAAAGTTTCAGCTATTGAAGAAAGGCAAGATCTTCAAACTCTTACTATTGTTCAATTACATGGTATTCTGACTGCTTTTGAAATGAGACAAGGAGGTCCGTCTCAAATCAAAGAAGCTGCTTTTAAGGTATCTGCAAGAGGAAAAGAAAAGGAAGTTGTCAAAGAATTCAACTATATATCTGAAGAAGAAGAAGTGAATTTTGTGAGAAAGCTCCAACTAGGTACTGGAAGATTCAAAGGTAAGCTTCCCTTCAAATGTTTTGAGTGTGGAAAATTTGGTCACTATGCTGCTAAATGTCCTTATAGAGAAAAACGTGGTAAAAGGAAACAATTTGAAAAGAGGAAGAGTTATTATGCAAATGAAGATGATGATGAAGTGTCTAGTGAAGATGAAGAAGATTCTGATCATGATATTAAACTGCTCATGGCAAAATAATCTAGAGAAGAAAAGGATATTTTTGTGGATGCTCTGGAAGACAATGATATTTTTGAAGAAAACAATCAACTCAAAGTAAGCCTAGAAGAAAAGAACATAATCATAGAGACTCTTGAAAATCATCTTGAAGCAAAGAAAAAACGCATTGAGGAATTGGAGTGTGAAGTAGTAAGTATAAGGAAAGATAATGAGAAAGGAAAAACTCTCAATCTTAGATTTGCTAAAAGTTCAGAAACCTTAGATGACATTATCAATGCTTAACGTTCTCCTCTCATAAAAACAACTCTTGGATATATTGGAGAATCCTCTCAGGTTTCAGCACCAAACTATCTAAAGGAAGCAACTACTGGTTTACAATATTCTGCCTCTCAACAAGGAAGCAAGGATTCTTTACAGGTAAAGCAGGATCATCGCACTTCAAGGAACACTGACAGGAATAACTTTCAAAGGAGATCCAACCAGCAGGTAAATCCAAATAGAATATTTTGTGATTACAAAAAGGTCTATTTTAATGGACAATGTTTTACATGTCACAATTTTGGCCACAAAGCTGCTCAATGTGTTGCTTACAAAACCATCATGACAAGAGAAGCAAGAAAGAAAAGGTTGGATACTGAACCAAAAAAGAATACCTATAACAACTTTTCTCCTCTTCAAAATGAAGTTGAATGTACTTATTGAAATAACTTTGGTCATGAAGAATCTGAATGCAGGAGAAAAGTCCAGCCAAAACATCACTTTCCCTCAAGTTCCAAAGTATGGAAAAACAAGGAATTACAGGTTGAAAATTGTGGGATAGCATTATTTGCAGAAGGTGAAGAAAATCAGTGGTACATTGATAGTGGATGCTCAAGACACATGACAGGTGACAAAAGCAAACTTCTTACATATAATGCTCTAGAAAATGAAAAGAAAGTAACTTTTGGAAATGATTCTCCTGCTGTAATTAAAGGAAAAGGGTCCGTGTTTTTAAAAGAAAAGGTGAAAGCTAAGGATGTCATGTATGTGGATGGATTAAGGCATAATCTGTTGAGTGTAAGTCAAATGTGTGATGTTGAAGTTGTCCTTTAGTTCAAAAGAATGTGTCGATTGTGATCTTGATACGGGTAAGACAATTATAAAAAGGAAAAAGAAATCCAAGCAACCTGTATGTACTAAAGCGCAAAGATCAATGTTACTTGAGCAAGTCTTCAGAAAATTGGCTATGGAATAGAAGGCTGGGGCATCTGAGCTTCTCTCAAATCAACAAAGCAAGAAGACTTCAAGATGTTCGTGATCTTCCGAATATTAATCTACCAGAAAGTATCATATGAAAATCTTGTCAATTCGGTAAGCAGACCAGAGTACGATTCAATGCCAAAGAAGGATCTTCAAGTAAGCCTCTTGAACTCATTCATACTTACATCTATGGACCTATGAGGAAAAAGTCACTACGTGGGGAAGAATACTATATCTTATTTATTGATGACTACTCTAGAATGTGTTGGATTGGGTTCATTAAACACAAAGATGAAGCATTTGAAAAATTTCAGACCTTCAAAGCATTGGTAGAAAATGAATTAGATCTAAAAATCAAGTGTCTTAGATCTGATCGAGGAGGATAATATTCATCAAATGAATTCTTTGAATTTTGTGAACAACATGGCATAAAAAGGCAGTTCTGTAGCGAACATCACAACAAAATGGCGTAGCGAGAAAGAATGAATAGAACAATTGTTCAAATGGCTAGAGCTATGCTTGATGATTACGGAACTCTGACATGCTTTACGGAGTGAAGCGACACATACAGCGACTAACATTCTCAACAAGGCTCATGTTCGGGTAAATAGTGACAAAACTCCATATGAACTGCGGTATGGTAATTCTCACTTTATGCAAACATTTAGAGATTTTCAGAGACGTGCTTTATCAAAATAATTATGAAAATATAGCAAAGTTTGAACTATGGTCCAGATGAAGGATGTATTTCTGAATACTCATCTTTCAAGCAAAAGCATACACATGTTCACATCAAGGCATGAAAAGGAATTGTCCAGATTGTCACTTGTATTATTAATAGAAATGGAGACTCTGTAACTCTCTAGAAGAAAAACAAACAACAAAGGAAGATGATAGTGACATATGGCCTTCTACATCAAATGAAAATGAAAATGATATAGAAAGTGGATCCAATGAAGAACCTAAAAATGATCTATCTGAAAAGGCTCCATCCAGATATGTTCAAAAGAATCATCCTGGATCTCAAATTTTGGGAGACAAGGAATCGGGTGTACGAACAAGGAGAACTCTTGTGGGATCTTCTAGTCATCTGGCACTTCTATCCACAATTGAACCACACAATGTCAATGAAGCTAGTAAATATGAATGTTGGAATCATGCCATGGATGAAGAGCTTGATCAAATTGAAAAAAATGACACTTGGGAATTGGTACCAAGACCACATGATAAAAATGTCATTGGAACTAAATGGATTTTCAAAAAAAGTTAAATGAAACTGGGGATGTCATAAGAAATAAAGCTAGACTTGTTTGCAAAGGGTATACTCAACAAGAAGGTATAGACTTCGAAGAAAATTTTGCTCCTATAGTTAGACTTGAAGCCATAAAATGTTTCTTGCTTTTTCAAGTTTTCAGCAAATCAAAGTTTATCAAATGGATGTTAAATCTTCATTTCTCAATGGTGATCTAGAAGAAGAAGTTTATATAGAACAACCAGAAGGATTCATTTTGGGAAATGATGAAAATCTTGTTTGTAGACTTAAAAAGGCTCTATATGGTCTCAAACAAGCTCCAAGGGCATGGTATTATCGTCTTGAAAAATATCTTCATCAACAAGGATTTTCAAAGAGGTCTTGCTCATAGCAACTTATACACAAAAATTGAAAATGATAAACTATTGATTGTGGTTGTATATGTTGATGATATCATTGCTGGGAGTAACGAAGAATCTATGAGTCAAATTTTGCTTGTCATGCGGCAAGAATTTGAAATGTCTTTACTTGGGGAACTAACATTCTTTCTTGGTTTGCAAGTGCATCAAACTACAGATGGTATATTCTTATCACAAGCAAAATACCTTAAGAAAATTCTGAAGAAGTATGGCATGGAAGAATGCAAACCTGCAAGTACACCAATGATAACCGGATGTAATCTCAGTTCTCATGATGATCCCCCCATGGTGAATCAACCAGAATACAGATCTATGATAGGAAGTCTACTTTATCTCACTGGGGCTAGACCGGAAATTATGCATGATGTTGGGATTGTTGGACTATTCCAAGCTAATCCAAAAGAGTCTCACCTTCAGGCTGTCAAAAGAATATTCAAATATCTACAAGGAACTCAAGACTTTGGACTATGGTATCCAAAGAATGATGATCTTACTCTTCATGCTTACACTGATGCAGATTGGGCTGGAAATGTTGATGATTGGAAAAGCACTAGTGGTGGTGCATTCTATATGGGGCCCCGGTTAGTATCTTGGTTCAACAAGAAGCAAAAATCTATTGCCTTATCTCTGATAAGAAGCATCTATGTGGTACAACGCATCTTTTTACACTCAACTCCTTTGGATGATGCAAAGTACTACAAGTTACCAAATCAAATGTACACCTCTGTCCCCATTAAGTGTGACAATACAAGTTCATAGGTATTTCAAAGAATCTTATTACGTTCGAATACCAAGCACATTCCCATCAAGTATCACTTCTTACGTGAACAAGTGCTTGAACAAAAAGTGAAGTTGGAGTATGTTCCCTCCAAAGAACAAGTTGCTGATATTTTTACCAAACCTCTGCCCAGGGAAGCGTTCAAGTATCTAAGATAGAAGCTGGGAGTATTCTCTGCCAGTCAAAAGAACAAATCTGCATAAATTTAGAATATGGCTTGGGATACGCGGGTTTCCTGAAACACAGTCGCGTATATACGCTAGTTCCTGCACAGAAAACCGCGTATGTCTGATTGCTGACAATTTTTGGTTGGAGTCAGCTCTCTTCAGCACAGCTGCAGTGCTGTTTGGTATCTCTGATACTTTTTGGTATCTCTGGTGGTGTTCCAGTTCTCATAATTCTGTTTCTAATGTTTTGATGAAGATGCCTTGATGATTTGTTGGTGGAAGTTTTCAGGATGCACAAACTAAGGGGGAGCCTTAGTCATTTGGAAAGATTGCTTGGTTGCACAGTTTCAGGGGGAGCATTCATTTTGCTGAGTATAATGCATTGTTGGCATTATGGTGTTTCTGATTTATAATCTCTCTTGAGGTCTTTCCGGTGTTGGTCTTAAAGTCATATTTGTAATTTGATGAAAAGGTCTTGTTAAGACCCATGATGTAAAATTGTAATATTCAGTCATGTGAGGACTTGTCAAATTTGTAAACCCACTTGGTTGGGTAGCTGAGTCAAATTTTGTAAACTCACTTGGTTGAGTAGCTGAGTCAAATTTGTAAACCCACTTGGTTGGGTAGTTGAGTCTCATATGTAAATCCACTTGGTTGGATATTTGATGTAAGTATGAGTCTTTGGTGATAGGAAGTTCATAGAGTCATGTACTTCATTAAAAAAATATGTTTGAAGATTCAGCATGAACTCAGGGGGAGCTTGGTCACTTCAGTATACATCAGATCTGCAGAACGCTTCTTCTACATGAGGAGAAAAGGGGAGAGTGTGTTGGTTTTGATCCGCCCTTTGCCCTTGATGTCAAAGGGGGAGAGTGACATGGTGTTTGAATGAAGAGAAAGAATGGTGTCAAAAATGGAGAGAGTGACATGGTGTCCTTGTATTCTTAATGTACCTATCTGTTGTGGTAACCAAACACCATTGTGGTTGCCATCAAGTCCAAAGGGGGAGATTGTTGGCAATATGATGCAGAGTGTTGTCCTTGATGGCAACCCATTGAATGAAGATGAAGACATGAGATTGTTGACATGTGTTTTCCTTGATGGCAAACCACCTAATGAAGTTATTATTGACCTAATGGACTTGGTAAATGATGTAAATCTAATATGAAATGATGTTTGTTAGCAATATGATGCTGAGAGTTGTCCTTGAATGGTAATCCACTTGATGAAGATGATGGCAACTTACTTGATGAAGTTGTGCTTGATAGAATATGTCTTGATGAACTAAATCTGATGTATCTACAGTGAGTACAGAAGGCAATGAAGAAAGGATTTCAGCATGTGCTAAATCTATTGTGAAAAGAGTATGTCTCAAGGCATACGCGGATATGTCTAGGAGAAGTCGCGTATGCACGCGGGAAACAACGTGCCAAGTCACGTATGGGAAAAAGTGCTCATAAAGTACAAAACCAAGGGTAACCACCAGGGTATTGACCCATTGTATTGGGTAATGATTCGTCTAAATGACCCTATCCAGGAATACCATCGAAAGTAATGTGGTTTTGGCTCATGGTATTGAAAATGGGTAAACCTATATAAAGAGAGGCAATTCATTATGCAAATCATGAGTGTGGGTGCAAGATGTCTGAGCTTGAATGAATACTTCTCTCTAAAGTAGATCTGAATGGAAAGGGTTACAGTTGAATGATAGATCTGAATGTATGATGCACCAATGATGAAGAAGGGGATCTAGATCTGAAATGTACTTGTATTTGCTAGATCTGTTTATGGAATGATTAGATCTGTGATGAGGCGAACATCTATCTGAGTTAAAGGGTAAAATATGAAGTGATGTATCTGTTGTGAAGAATTGCAATGACATAGAAGTGAAGAACCATACGCTAGTTCACCGAAGAGGAAGCGTGTATATACGCGGCTTCGCTGAAGAGAAAGCGCGTATGCGCAATAAAATTAGCTCTGTAATATGCACAGAAGTATACGCTGGTTTATGTGAACGGAAGCGCGTATATACGCGACATCAGTGAAAGGAAAGCGCGTATGCAAACTAGGGTTCTTGAAGTACATAGTGAAAATGTACGATACATTACTGTTGGTTTGCGATGTCCCCGTCGATAAGTTATATGTATCTGTTCATGGTTGATTGTGTAAAAAGTATGGAAAGGGTCGATCTGAAAATATGATGAAATGTGGCCTGCAAAGTGTGGTGTCCTGAAGCTTTGGATCCGGTGTGAAAATTGATGAAACGTGGTCTTTAGAGTCTTGAGGGTTGTAGTGTTCGGTCGAGGTTTGAAGCTCCCTTCTAGGTGGCTGGTAAGCGAGATCGAGGGGTCGTAGCTCCCCTTCCGAGGAGAGAATTTGGTAAACGAGTCGGGGGTTGGAGCTCCCTTCCGGGGAGAGGTTGGTAAACAAGCGCGAATTAGGTGCCTCACGTCTCGGTAGGAGTACGCACCAGCACATATGTTGTAAGATGTTTTCTTTATAATAAAATATTGAAGGGTGAGCAAGCGCGGCGGTGGTTTTCTCGACTTGTAGGTTTCCACCTAAAAAATCCTGGTGTTCATGTGTGATGCTTTGTGTGATGGTTTATTCTGTTGTTACTGCACATGTTTACTGTTAACATAACATCAGATGAATGAATAGTGCAAAGAAATAAGTTAATAAATATCTGCATATTTAGATCTCTGCTAATACACGAGTTGTATGAAGGATATCCACATGTATACACGAGTTTACTAAAGGAAAGTAGCGTATGGGTTTTAGAGAGTGAAAAAGTAAAAAGTTTTGAATATGCAGTAAATACTGATTCACCCCCCCCCCCCCTCTCAGTATTTTTCCCAACAAGTCAATGTCAAGGTTCAAGTCGTTGATGCAAAAATAAATTATAATATTCTCCTTGGACGCAGTTGGACTCACGCCATGTTGTGTGTTCCGTCCTTTCTTTTTTCATGTTTTGAAGTTCCCGCACGAAGGAAAGATTATTGCTATTGATCAATTGTCTTTTTTCACTTCTTCTTACGAGAACAAATTTCCACATGTGGACAAGATTCCTACTCCCTACGAGAGTGTAGGACCATGCCTTTTCAAGGATCCTTCCCTCATGGGCATTTTCCCTCTTCCACCACTGAATACTATTCAGGTCAACATGATTTTTTGAACCGATGACTCTTTGGTTATCCCTTCTCCTGACCAAATCGATTTGTTCAGGGATTCTATGCCTTTGAGTCCGATTGAAATTGATTATTATGAACTCATTGTTGCATCAGAATTTTTGTCCTTTGATTCTTCTCCTTCGAGCCTAACTCTTGAAATCTATTCTCAATCCCCTTGGCCTGGTGATTTTGATTCGCTGGATCCTTTGAAAGAAGTGTTTCCTTCTGATTAAGCTATTGTGGAAACCCTGTCTCTCGATGATCTACCGTGGGATGAAGGTCATCATCGTTCCTTGTTTCTACGAAGCCTCGAAGCCATGTCTACCTGTCTTGAGCGTTTTTCTTCTCAGGTTCCTTCTGCTGTACTTAAAACACTTGTTCAAGTCCATGAATTTTTTTTGGAAGGTAACTTGATTAACATCATTCATACAATGCCTATCGACATTTCCATTAAACCGGGAATCGTCGAGAACATCCATATTGGGGTTACTTGTTATTTAGATGAAGTGCAAGTCTATACTATCTTTTTTCATGAATTTCATGATGTATTTGCGTGGTACTATGAAGAAATGCCTGGCATTGATCCTAGCATCGTGGTACATGAGATTCCTACTTACCCCAGTTCAAAACCTATTCGTCAGTGTCTTCATCTGGCGCATCCTAGAAAATTTGTTGCCATTAAGGCTGAAGTGGAAAAGCTTCTCAAATTTGGTTTCATTTATCCGATTCCCTTAACAGAATTGGTTTCTAATATTGTTCCTATAGACAAGAAAAAAGGCATTATTTGTGTTTGTGTTGACTATAGTGATATCAATCGAGCTTGTCCTAAGGATAATTATGCTCCTCATTTTATCGATCAAATCATTGATGACTGTGCTAGGAGTGAGATTTTTTCCCTTATGGACAGTTTTTCGGGTTATAATCATATCAATTCTCCTGACTAATCAAAGCAAGACTTATTTCATTTGTCCTTGGGGAACCTTTGCATATAAGAAGCTTCCCTTTGTTTTGAATAATTCCATGGCCACATTTCAGTGCACAATGTCTTATGCCTTTCATGATATTCGTCACATTGTCCAGCCTTATTTGGATGACCTTCCAGCTCATTCAGCTAAGCGTAGAGACCATCCTAACCATATTCATCATATTTTTCTTCTTTGTAGACACTATAACATTTAGATTAATCTACACAAGTGTGTCTTCTACATTGATTCTAGTAGACTCTTGGGGTTTATCGTTTCCAAAGACGAATTTCGCCTGGATCCTCTCAAGGTTGAGGCTATTATTAATCTTCGCTCTCCTTCCTCATTGCATCAATTGCAGAGTTTACAAGGGAAAGCTAATTTTATTTGCCGTTTTATACCTAATTATGCTGAAGTAGCTAAAGGATTCACACAATTATTAAAACAGGGTGTTCCTTTTTATTGGGATGAGATCACTCAAAAATATTTTGATGTGTTGAAAATATTGTTGGTCAATGCTCCTCTCTTGCACCCTCCAGATTATCATCAAGATTTTTCCCTTTATTTAGCCACTTCTTTCAGCACAATTTCAATGGTTTTGATAAAAGATGATGATGATGGTCATGAGAATGTTATTTATTACTTGTCTCATAACCTTCTCGACCCTGAAACACGTTATGCCCGTCTCAAGAAATTAACATTGGTCGTTGTTCAAGTTGTTCAACGTTTTCGTCATTATATTCTTTTGCATACAGTGATGGTGATTTCTAAATGCAACCCCATGACCTATATATTGTCTCGGCCATTGCTGGGGGGGAAATAATCAAAGTGGATTTTCATCCTCCAAGAGTTTGATTTGGAATTTACTACTGCCAAATCTAAGAAATCATTGGTCTTTGTTTATTTACTTTTTTTTCTCCCTTCTGACTCTGTTCCTTCTCGTTCTGAGGAAGTCATTCCAAATTATTCACTTTTCTTGATTATCACCCTCAATCCATGGTATGGTGATATCATTGTCTATCTCCAAACTTCATCTTTTAGAACGGATTTGACGAAGGATGCCCGCCGACACATCCACCATCAGTCACAACCTTACCATATAGTTGGATATACTCTCTATCATATTGGAGTCAATTCAATACTCCGGTGATGTTTGACTCTCAAGGAAGCTAAGAAAGCTCTAAATTATTGTCATAGTGGCGCCTGTGGTGGTCACATGTTTGGTTATGCTACTGCATAGAATATTCTTCGTTCTAGTTATTTTTGGCCTTCTATTTTCAAAGACTGCATTGTTGCAATTCGTAAATGTCATGATTGTTAAATTTATCAATGCAAGATGTGTGCGCCACCTATTCCTCTTCATCCTGTCATTACCATCGGTCCCTTTGCAAAATGGGTCATCAATTTTATGACGTGTAACCCTCACTCGACCGGGGGGAATGCTTATATTATCGTAGATGTGGACTACTTCACCAAATGGGCCGAAGCAATGCCTACACTTGCCACTGATGGTAAGACATCTGATCAGTTCATATTCATTCACATTATTGCTCAGTTTGGTGTCCCTCAAGCCATCGTTACTGATCATGGTTCCCATTTCAGCATTATATGGTGGTGATATTGAATTCTAAGTTGGGTCTATGTCACAACAGCTCAACATCGTACTAACCTCAAGCCAATGCCTAGGTTGAAGTTGTGACCAAAGTTATTGTCATGATGCTTCAACTTACGATTAGGATCCATAAATAAAATTGGCATCTCATGTTATTTTTGGCTCTCTACGCATACTGAACCTCAGTGACGAATGCAACCGGGTTCACTCCTTTCTATTTGGTTTATGGCCTGGAATCTTCTCTCCCGATTGAATGTGAAATACCTTCACTCAAGTTGGATTTTGAATTACTACCAGATACTTCCCTAGAAGAAGAGCATCTCAATTATTTAGAAAGGCTGGATGAAACCCGCCGCTTTGCTTCTCTCATTATTGAAGCACAAAAAAAGTAGGTCGAAGCTCATTTTGATCAATCAATTTCCCCTCGTTCTTTCGTTGAAGGAGATCTTGTCCTTCTATATGACCAAGCTCGTGGTAAGCTGGGGGCAGGAAAATTTCAACCTATGTGGCATCGACCCTACATCATTAAATTTGTGTTACAGAATGGGGCCTATGAGCTAATTAACTACGAAGGTCATCCTCTTGAACAACCCAGAAATGGGTTGTATCTCAAAAAATATTATGCGTGAGTCATTCATGCATAATAGGTGTACATAGATGTTGTTTTTTTACATGTTTTATGGTTTGGTGTGCTTTATGATAATTTTCCTGCTTATTGGGTCTTGCTTATTGTGCAAATTTCCATTACCCCTTATGTCAGTTTTGCAGATGGTGCTTCCCGTATTACCAGGAATTTGTCTTTGGTAGCCTGGGTAATTTATGATCCTGCTGGAGAGTTGATAGATCTACAAGGTATTTTTCTAGGATGAACTACAAAAAATGTTGCTGAATATAGTGTTTTCATTGAGATATTAACTGAAGCAATCAACCACGGCATATGTGCATTGCTTGTAAATCTAGATTCACAGCTTGTCATTCTAAAACTCAATAATCATTATTTAGTTGGAAATACACACATTCTGAGATTTCATTTACATATTAATTTGCTGAAAAAACATTTTGATTTTATTACCTATAAACATATTCCTAGACGAATGAACACATTAACTGATACAGTGGCTAACATTGTATTAGATAGACATTTTCATCATTTGTAAAATCATCATCAAATTTAAAAGATCCATGTAGGGAAATAGATGTATATATATATATATATATATATATATATATATATATATATATATATATATATATTTGACTTTGGATCCGCCGGAAAATACGTGTGTTTATTTATATCTGTGAACATCATCTCAAAAAATATGTAGATAAAATAAACCTAGGTGTCTAATCAGCATGGTGCTCATGATAACATGTCATTTCCCGTACTAGCTACCTCAACAAGTGGTCGAATTCGGAGACAGGCACCCACATGGTATATCTACGTGAGGGAGAGAGATCTCTGGTAGGCGCGAAAAACATCATCAAAATGTGCATAATCGAGGACTCCTCATGTGATCCCCTCCAGGTTGCACACTATCTCATCTTCCTCGCTGCCCTTGCCTTGAGGGTCAAAATCGCGAGGGATTCGCCTCGCTATCGGTGACATGCAAACATGTCTCTCTGGACCAATGTCTACATTTACATGGATTTAATATCAGAACATGCATAAATAGAAAAATCATAATACTCATAAAACTTGAAAAAAAAGTCTCACCCAAATCTTCATCCTAATCTTCTCCCTCTGGGAGTGGGAGGTCCAGATCATCAGTCAAATCTGTGCCAAAGTAGGGCCATTCCTTCATGACAATCATTTTTTGACAGAGCAAATCAAAGAATTATGGTCTCCAGGACATCTTCTAGCTGCCCCCTGCCCTTGGCATCAGATCTTCCCATCAGGCCATCCATGGTTCTCTCGCTGGTGGTGTCAAAACTATAACGTCTTGTCGCTGAAAAATGGGTAGTTGTTCAAAGAAGAATGATACCAGTATAGATCCATAACCAAATTGTTTTAGTTTGGTCTTCTTGCATTTGGTTAGTTATCGCTTTATGTTTGTGGTCACAGCCTCTGCCCAGTTATAGATAATTGGTGGCATGTAGTCTATAGAAAAAATTAACTGTGTCTTTATTGCTTCATGTAGTGCTTTTGATCCCACAGCCCGTGTGATAGTATGCAATACCATGCGTAGTGTCAAATCTGGGATAGTTTGTATATCAAATTTCCCATTACCTGAACCCTTCTGTGCTCCTCGACATACCCTTTCTATCACAATGGTCATGTTTTCCATGCAAGGACAGGTGCCGGTTAGGAGTGGTGCTGCACCTCTCTGTGATAATCCTATGATGAAGTACATGTCAGAGACATCAATCTCAAGTTCTTGATCTTGAAGGATGAACTTCTCTTGATTTTCACCCCATATATTGATCAGATACTATAGTAATTCTAGTTGGGCTTGGAGAAATGCTATTAAGAAGAATTTTTTCAACCCACAGTTTCTGAGGGCTTCCATGACTCCCTCATTTTCCATGGCTAGCTCATATTCTTCACTATGTTCCCATTATTTCCATTCAATAACCATTTTTCCTCTTTCTACCTACAAACACATTCATATGAGTGGTCTTAGTCAATTTTAACCCTTAAATATATAAACAGTTGGGGTATTTGATGCATATTTTTTGCTGGAAATGGTTTGCGTTGTTGGTGTGACTATTTCTAGAACAATTGCGCCAATGGGCGCGCCCTAGTCTTAAAAATCACGTGTTTGGCACAACTTTGTGCTTGAAACCTGTGGCAACCACAAAGCCCTAATTTTTACATTTCCTCCCCCAAAATTTGAAATTGACAATTGCAGGAGGCAAGAAATGACTTAAAATGATGAGAGGGATCTCGGCTCTTACCTGGAGTTGAAGGATTTGTGATTGGTCTACTAGATTGGCTGCTATCGTTGCCATAAGATTGCATAGTGAAATGGGTAACTATTTCTCCAGAAGAGGTAAAAAGTGAAAAGTAATTATTTTTACCATTTTTGGCATTTTATAACTTTTTCACAAGCCTAATTAGGTTTTAAGGCATGTTTTTCGATTATTTTATTATATTATTTTCGAGAAATGGGTTTTACACGTCTCTTGTGCAGCAACAGGTTTTTCATGAGAAAATGATGAAGTAATGAGTTATATTTTATACTTTTTCGGACTCGTTAAAAACACGAAAATGTCACTACTAGAGTCATCTTTCAACTCTTTTCCGACTCTCTAAAATTGAAAAGATTGTCAAGATTCTTGTGGTTTTGAACTCGTTAAATGGCTACGAAACGATATGCACCCAATATACGTTTAGCCCTTTTTCAGGCTGGGATGGATTATTTATGAAAAAGGAATACCTTATTCTATCGTGACTAAGAGGTTCTCTTAGATACTGTTTTCTACCTTTTCGGATTTGTGAGACTACCTACGAAAAGGTACTACTATAGTTTTATTTTCTGCCTTATTTTCAAACTCTCTAAACATGAAAATATGCCGAGTTCTCCCTTTTTCAGACTCGTTAAACCCTAATGACATCAGACTTCATCAGCATGATGTTATTTCGAGTTCCTCCTTCCTAGGGCTCGTAAGATGTACTAGGCTAGATTTTTTCGAAGGAAAAACTTACAGTACAAGAATATGTTATCCCCTTCAAGCTTGTTTTAAAAAAATAATTTGGGTACTTGCCAGAAATGGTGGGGAAAATGGAACCCAATTTTATTTATGTTGGCGGTATGTCCCTCTTGAACATGGCACTTGTCTGCATTTTTGTCGAGTTGGGGACATCTCATTTAGTCATTTTTTCCTTCATGGGTTTGGGTAATCTCTTTTGACCTCTCATCTACTCTTTGCCTCGTCATCATGACCTCATATCCTTTGATGTCAAATACTTCCAAATCTAGTGTCGTGTTGTTGATATGTTCAAGAGAAGTTTGCCTCTATAGTTTTCAACCTTCCTCTGATCTCCCGTTGGTCCTGATCCACTTTCATCATGTTCCTCTATCTCGTGTCGATGATGTTGAAAAAATTATGGCCCTCCTTCGACCAGGTCACTTCTTGTTGAGTTTAGCTCATTATCCAAAAATTTTATCTAGAGATTCCCTTCTGGTACCTTGGAGCCTGCATGCCTAAATGTCAGGTTTTTGGCATTCGACGTAAGGTTCCCATCATTTGCCTTCGATCGAGTGATTCTATGGATGTTTGACATCAGATCATTTTTTCACATTTCGTAGATTATACCTTTTGTACATGTTGGGGTTCCCATGTTTTGGAAGATTTGGCAATACCAAAATATGAGACAACATCAAACCACTTTGGGGCCCTAGGATGTAGCCCTCCTGGACCTGGAGAGGGATCTCTCCAAATAGAGCAAAGAATGATATATCTTTGAAGCTCAGAATGAGATGTTAGGCTAGTTATGAAGCACAAAGGGGGTTTTAAAATGATTTGGTTGAAGGGTTGCTGGGTTGGTTAGGGGATCATGGACTGGGAAAGCAATGGAAGGAAAGGAACAAAACAGCAGGTTGTTTCAGCAAAGAGGACTAGCCAAGAAAGTGCCATCCATTGGGCTATGGATTCATGAAAGGAAATTACATGCAACAACTAGCCAAGGCTTTCAAAGGGCAAGCCATCTATACTAAAGGATATTTTTAGATAGATGATGGGATGGAACATTAAGGAGGAAAGTGAAAGAAGGAAAGCAACCAATTTTCTATCTATAGATCAGGTCAGAGGTCATTTAACTCCAGACCTGCTTGGACATACTCAAAGGCAGCTCTCAAAGAGACAACGGGGCTGCTTATAGATCAGACCAGAGGTCATTTAACTCCAGGTCTGCTTTAGCAACTCCAAGGGGAAAACAGAGATAAGATAAACAAAGGGATCTTAGAAAGGCGAGCTGGTCGCGCAAGGATCCTAGTGGACAGGGCTAACACTTATCCCCAGTGTTCCCAAACCTTCCAGCTCAAACCCAACAAGAACTTCTAAGAACCAATTCAACCAATTCATACATCAGCCAGCAGGCAATAACATCCGCTGCGCTGGTTAAATCAACTGAAACCAGTTCTTAGATAGCACATAGAGTAGAAAACATTGATGGCAAGGAGAGCAGACAGAATAGGGCACCTAACAAGGGTGAATCCTATACCATTATTCTGATGCAAGCCCAGAAGAACATGAAACAGTATGTAAATGAAATAAACAAAGTTAGAAAAACATCACCAATAGTAATAGACCAGGATCCTGTGAAATGTGCTTCGATTAATAGATGCAAAACCAGTCATGTACAATAAGCTCAATGGTTGTTACAGTCCATACTTTCTCCTCCCATCCTATTACATACAACTACTCTGCTACTCCCTCCCACGACTGTTCTAACAGTCAAATGAATCCCTCTAACAGCAGATGCCCTGCAAGGCAACAACAACCTTTTCATTATGTTCTCGGGGATCTTTTATAGGAGAAGAGAGGAAATAGAGGTAGATGAACAATTAAATTGATCTCATTAAAACAGAATCGGCGGAAGTGTCCACGCCCATACTGCTTAATGGCAAAATGCAGCGCTGTGTGTACTCTGTAATCTGGCTCGGAGATCTCTTGTCAGGTCAGATTTTGACCTCTGGTGTTTCGTGAAGTCCTTCTAGCTGTCTGGAGCTCTGTGCTGCCATTCTAGAATAAATGAACTGGATGAAAGTCTGCAAGGCTCCTCCATGCTTCTTTAATGCTGCTTGACAGTCTCTTGAGAAGTTCTGTCAGTGCAATTTGCTGCTTATGGGCTCGAGGAAGCATGGAGATTGTTGTAGGTAGATGTCTGTCCTGGAGAAAACGCTCTGCTAGAATACACACAGATAAGACTTGTTGTGTGTGCATTAGTCTTCAACTGCACCCTGGTCCTTTGAATACGGGGCAAAACATTTAATTTCATTAATAACAGGCACCAACCCCCTTTGAATTCCTTGTGCTGGTCGTTGGCAATGCTGAACTAGCCATCTCTGTACTACCTGCATAATGAAATGAACTGTTACAAGCCCGGGCAGAGGTGGCGGAGAAATGCTGAGGAGGCAGAGGAATGGTGGCAGAACGGTGGCGGAATGGTGAAAAGAACACAGAGCGGCGGAGAAATGATTAAAACTGTAAAGGCCCAAAGGTCGAACACTTGGGCGTAATACAAAGGAAAACACTAAAACAATGGAGCGGAAGCCATGGAGGTGGGACCCAGTGGAGGCAGAGGGCGATTAAACCTGAGCCGTCTAATCTTGGAGGAAACGAACGGTCACGATCCAATCGCACCATCGCAATCGGAGGTCGGAGCGAAAGACAATCGCAACACTCATTCAAAAAGTTTCGATTGTGATTGGGAGAGATAGAGCGATTAAGCGATGGCCGTCGATCGCGAGGAGGAACGGACGGCGGGGATGAAATCGGAAGGGCAGAGGGGAAAGCATGCGATTGTGCGATAGCCGTTGGATCATGCAACAGATGGACGGCTATGATGAAATCGGAGGATCTCAATCGGGGCGGCACCATTAGGCTTTGCAATTGCGATTGGGAATGGGAAAGCGATTGAGCGCTGACCGTCGATCTGCGGGAGGATGAACGGTCAGGATTAAATCAGAGGACGGAGGGAAGAGCATGCGATTGCGATCAGAGGTCGGGATGCGATTGAGCGCTGACTGTCTGATCGGGGATCAGATCAACGGTTCAGATGTAATCAGAGGGACAGAGCGATCGGGGGATCGGAAGGAAGGGTGCGATTAGCAGAGGACCGTCGGATCAGGCGGGGAGATCAACGGTGGGGACAACAATCGGAGGGGCAGGAGCAGTTAAGCGCTGGCCGTCGATCTGGAGGGGAGATCAATGGTCAAGAATGCGATCGGAGGGGATTTGCGATTGGCGGAGGACCGTCGATCTGGAAGGGAACAGACGGTGGGGATTAAATCGAAGCCCGGGTGAAAGAATTGCGATCAATCGGGGGGTGTCACTTGAATGTTCCGATTGCGATTGAGCCGAGTCTTGCGATTAGCGCTCCACCGTCGATCTAAGGGACAAATCAACGGTGAGGAATGTGTCGCGGGCATATTGTAATAAAACAATCGCATTGGGGGGTTTACGCTGTTACAAAGGATTTACACCCGCCCGATGCTCCGATTGCGATTGGCGCTCGGGACTTAAGCGCTTGGTCGTAGCGCGGGGTTATATGTGGGGAAGTGGTTAAGGGGAAGGGGCTAGGCCTTAGAATAAGGTTGGAAAGTGGGTTTTTAGCCCATTTTAATGGATTTTAGGGCTGGGGAAGGGGAACGATAGAGAAATAAAGGGGGAAGAAGGGAAAACAAAGGGTAGGGGAAGAAATTAAAGGGGATTTTGGGAGGATTTGAGGGGTAAATGGGGAAGAAGGGGGAATAAAGGGGAGAGAAAACAAAGGCTTTGGGGGATGAAATAAGAGGAAAAAAAGGGGCCTTTGGGCATTTCTTCACATAGCAGAGAGGCTTTATAAGGGGAATCAGCATAGGGGATTTGATCAAAGGATAAAAGGCACATAGAGGCTTCAAGGAGACTATGTTTTTAGAGGAAATGCATTCCTTGAAGGCTCAAAAACAATTTAGCCCCCTATTTGCTTGTCAAAAATTTCATAGGGGGGCTAACAGTGGCTCCACATGGGGATGGCTTCTTCTTGAAGGAGTCAAGAATTCAGAAATTGATCTCTCGGTGTAGGCTAGATGCCTGTTGCTTGAACCATCCTTTTCTTTCTTTGATCAACTGCCACAAACTGTGAAGACAACATATCAGCAGTACAATTCTTCCAAACAACTACCTACCCACACTATAGTCCTAACATTTTTTCTTCTTGGGTGCATTTGGACTTGCAGACCCTTTACATCATTAATAATTTTTACAAACAGGAACATAAATCTATTCTAACTCTACCCTTATTACTCCATGAGACCAGATTAGACTATTGGTCTCACATGTTTCTCTACCTACACTACTACCTGCTAGGATTAGACTGTCTAGCAGGTTTCTTCTCTACATTCTAAAACAAAAAATGAAATAACTAACTACATGCTCATAGACTGAGCTTTATTGAGCTTTTCCTACCTACCCTACTCTACTGACATATTTACAGGTCTAGCTTACAAACATGGTCTTCCAATGCAACCAGTCCTTCAAGTGATCCCATGACTGGTCCTTCTTGCTCAACTCCTTGAGCAGGCTGGATAGGCAGGGTAGCTCCCACTCTTTTTGTTCAACAACAGCAGCCTTGAAAAGTTTTTTTTCTACTTGCAACATGCTTCTGAGCAATACCTTTGATCCTTCTTCAAATGTATGCAGGAAACGTGCATAAGGATCATGAAAAGATACCTGGCTATGAATATTTGGCAGGCTGGCTTCGACCAGGATCTCTTCTTCTTCCACTGGATCAAGAATGAGACTCTCTTGGAGTAGAGTGTCTCCTTCATCTTCTGAACTGGAGGACTCATCATATATGGCAGTGTTGTCCTCCTGGAGCTCTGATATATTCTGCTCTGAGGTGCAGGGCTCCGTGAAAAGATCCATGTATTCTTGAGCAGGGTCTTTTTCCGTTGCTTCCTATTTTTCGAGAGAAAGCTCATTATTCACATCCTGCTCGAGAATCTCTTCTTTGTTTTCCTCTTCATCATCTGAGATGAAACGCTGCTGACCTCCATCCATGTGAAAACCATTACTGATGAGTTGTAATGGAGTGAAGCAAAAATCTAGAGATCCTTCACCCTCTTTTGCACTCTCAAAGCTTTCTTCATCAGTATCATAAATAGCTGGCATTGGCTCATTACTCTCTGGAAGTGAAAATGATTGACTCTCCTCCCATAAATCTACTAATGATGACCCTACCAGATCTTCTTCTGTTTGGAGAACATCATCATCAGATAGGTCAAAGATAGGGGAGTCATGAATGTAAGTAATGCTACCAACCGGACATACTGGACCATCAACAGATTTCTCTTCACTCTGATTTACATTTGAGCTTTCCAACTCTGTGCAATAAAGCTCATCAGATGAATGGGAAAGGACGTCTGATCTGTAAAAAATTTCAGAGGCTGGCTGTCTATTGATGATCTGATCTATTTCTTCCTCTGTCAAAGGGGAGGACGGTCCGGTGTCCCTTTGTGCAGAGGTGCAGCAGCTCTCTGTTTCCTCTGAAGACTGAATTTGAGGCTGGATGTCATTTTGCGCCTCAACCATAAGGGATGATGAATCAGCAACCGATTTTTCAGGAATATCTTGGAAAAAATCCACAGCCTCTTGGCTGTTTTCTTCCTCAGTCGATTCATCCATGTTCTTGTGGTAGCTAGGATGCATATGAAATTCTTGAATGGCTATCAACAGGTCTTATGATTGCATATTAACCAAATCCTCATCAATATCTAACAGGTACTGTATGATATTCTGAGATTTATCACAACAGTCCCATGATAAGGATGGAGAGTTTCCTTTATAATTTGTGTAGAATACTTGGTGCATGTCCTTTAAAGAAAACAAACTCCGAGGTTCTAACCATTCGTACCAGACCCTAGCCTTTCCTTCTAATGTTGCCATGAACATTTTCATTAGGCAGTCTTCATGCCATTCAAATTTAAATTTCCACACATGTATATGAAACTTGATGAGATGTAGCAAGGGGTCCTCAGCGTCTTCACCCTGGAAGGTATGAAGGTTTTTCAACCAGTCCACTTCAGGCATTTTGTGTGGAAATCCAGGGATATGCTCCCTGCTCATTGGGGCATATCTTCTCTATATATGTGGAAGCATGTTCGTAAATCAGAAATAGGTCATTGTATCTTCTCAACCAGTTCAGAGTCCTCCACCAGTGGAGTCATCAGGTCTTTGGATCGTAGGGAGTGTGGAGTCGCTAGGTGGATGAATATGACTATTTGAGGCCGGAAGCTGTCCACCATCAGCAATTAGAAGCCAATCTAAATGCAAAGCGGTCCCTTCCCCAGTGGAGTCGCCATTATGTTGGGGTTCCCATGTTTTGGCCAGATTGGCAAGACCAAAAGATGAGACAACATCAGAACCACTTTGGGGCCCTAGGATCTAGCCCTCTTGGACCCGGAGAGGGATCTCTCCAATAGAGCAAAGAATGATATGTCTTTGAAGCTCAAAAATAAGATGTTAGGCTAGTTATGAAGCATAGAGGGGGATTTAAATAATTTGGTTGAAGGGTTGCTAGGTTGGTTAGGAGATCATGGACTGGGAAAGCAATGGGAGAAAAGGAACAAAGAAGCAAGATGTTTCAGCAGAGAGGATGGGCCAAGACCGTGCCATCCATTGGGCTATGGAGTCATGAGAGGGAATTACTTGCATCCACTAGCCAAGGCTTTCAAAGGGCATGTCATCTAATACTAAAGGATCTTTAGATTAGAGAGTGGGGTGGAACATTAAGGAAGGAAAGTGAAAGAAGGAGAACAACCAGATTTCTGTCTATAGATCAGGTCAGAGGTCATTTAACTCCAGACCTACTTGGACATACTCAAAGGCAGCTCTCAAAGAGACAACGGGGCTGATTATAGATCGGACCAGAGGTCATTTAACTCCAGGACTGCTTTAGCAAATCCAAGGGAAAAACAGAGATAAGATAAACAAAGGGATCTTAGAAAGGCGAGCTGGTCGCGCAAGGATCCTAGTGGACAGGGCTAACACTTATCCCTAGTGTTCCCAAACCTTCCAGCTTAAAACCCCTCAAGAACATCTACAAACAGCTTCAACCAATTCATACATCAGCCAGCAGGCAATAACATCCACTGTGCTGGTTAAATCAACTGACACCAGCTCTTAGATAGCACATAGAGCAGAAAACATAAAGGTAGGGAGAGCAGACAGCATAGGGCACCTAACAAGGATGAATCCTATACCATTATTCTGATGCCTACCAGCAGAACATGAAACAATATGGAAATGTAATAAACAGAGTAAAGAAGAACATCACCAATAGCAATAGACCAGGATCCTGTGAAATGTGCTTTGATTAGTTGATGCAAAACCAGTCATGTACAATAAGCTCAATGGCTGTTACAGTCCAGACTTCTCCTCCCCGCCTATTACATACAAACTACTCTGCTATTCCCTCCCACGACTGTTCTAACAGTCAAGAATGAATCCCTCTAACAGCAGATGCCCAGCAAGGCAACAACAACCTTTACAATTCGTTTCTGGGAATTCTTATAGGAGAAGAGAGAAAACAGAGGTAGATAGACAATTAATCTATCTCATTAAGACAGAATCGGTGGAAGTGTCCATGCCCATACTGCTTAATGGCTCTGCGGCTCTGTATGTACTCTGTAATCTGGTTCGAAGATCTCTGTCAGGCCAGAAATTGACCTCGGATATTTCTTTGAAGTCCTTTCTGGTGCTTGGAGCTCTGTGCTGCCATTCTGAATAAATGAACTGGGTGAAAGTCTGCAAGGCCACTCCATACCTCCGTAACTACTATCTGATTGTCTTAAACGGGTCTCAGACAGTGCAATTAATCTTTTCAGGGCTCGAGGAGGCATGGAGATTGCTGTAGGTAGATGTCTGTCCTGGAGAAAACGCTCTGCTGGAATACACACAGATAAGACTTGTTGTGTGTGCATTAGTCTTCAACTGCGCCCTGGTCCTTTGAATACGGGGCAAAACATTTAATTTCATTAATAACAGGCACCAACCCCCTTTGAATTCTTTCTCCTGGTCGCTGGAAATGCTGAACTGGCCATCTCTGTACTACCTGCATAATGAAATGAACTGTTACAAGCCCGAGCAGAGGTGGCGGAGAAATGCTGAGGAGGCGGAGGAATGGTGTGCAGAACGGTGGCGGAATGGTGAAAAGAACACAGAGTGGCGAACGAATCTGAGAGTCAAGAACCGCTGATAGTTGGTCTATTTCCCGTTGTCGTCACCAACATAATGGCGACTCCACTGGGGAAGGGACCGATTTTCATTTAGATTGGCTTCTAATTGCTGATGGTGGACAGCTTCCAGCCTCAAATAGTCATATTCATCCACCTGGCGACTCCACACTCCCTACGATCCAAAGACCTGATGACTCCACTGGTGGAGGACTCTGAACTGGCAGAGGTGGCGGAGAAATGCTGAGGAGGCAGAGGAATGGTGGCAGAACGGTGGCGGAATGGTGAAAAGAACACAGAGCGGCGGAGAAATGATTAAAACTGTAAAGGCCCAAAGGTCGAACACTTGGGCGTAATACAAAGGAAAACACGAAAACAATAGAGCGGAAGCCGTGGAGGTGGGACCCAGCAGAGGCGGAGGGCGATTAAACCTGAGCTGTCCGATCTTGGAGGAAACGAATGGTCACGATCAAATCGCACCATCGCAATCGGAGGTCGGAGCGAAAGACAATCGCAACGCTCGTTCAAAAAGTTCCGATTGCGATTGGGAGAGATAGAACGATTAAGCGATGGACGTCGATCGCGAAGAGGAACGGACGGCGAGGATGAAATCGGAAGGGCAGAGGGGAAAGCATGCGATTGTGCGACAGCCGTTGGATCATGCAACAGATGGATGGCTATGATGCAATCGGAGGATCTCAATCGGGGCGGCACCATTGGGCTTTGCGATTGCGATTGGGAATGGGAAAGCGATTGAGCGCTGACCGTCGATCTGCGGGAGGATGAACGGTCGGGATTAAATCGGAGGACGGAGGGAAGAGCATGCAATTGCGATCGGAGGTCGGGATGCGATTGAGCGCTAACCGTCTGATCGGGGATCAGATCAACGGTTCAGATGTAATCAGAGGGACAGAGTGATCGGGGGATCGGAAGGCAGGGTGCGATTAGCGGAGGACCGTCGGATCAGGCGGGGAGATCAACGGTGGGGACAACAATCGGAGGGGCAGGAGCGATTAAGCACTGGTCGTCGATCTGGAGGGGAGATCAACGGTCAAGAATGCGATCGGAGGGGATTTGTGATTAGCGGAGGACCGTCGATCTGGAAGGGAACGAATGGTGGGGATTAAATCGGAGCCCGGGTGAAAGACTTGCGATCAATCGGGGGGTGTCACTTGAATGTTGCGATTGCGATTGAGCTGAGTCTTGCGATTAGCGCTCCGCCGTTGATCTAAGGGACAGATCAATGGTGAGGAATGTGTCGCGGGCATATTGTAATAAAACAATCGCATCGGGGGGTTTACGTTGTTACAAAGGATTTACACCCGCCCGATGCTCCGATTGCGATTGGCACTCGGGACTTAAGCGCTTGGTCCCAGCGCGGGGTTATATGTGGGGAAGTGGTTAAGGGGAAGGGGCTAGGCCTTAGAATAAGGTCGGAAAGTGGGTTTTAGCCCCTTTTAATGGATTTTTAAGGTGAAGGAGGGGAACGATAGAGGGGAAAAGGGGGAAGAAAGCTAAACAAAGGGTAGGGGAAGAAATTAAAGGGGATTTTGGGAGGATTTTAGCGGTAAATGGGGAAGAAGGGGGAATAAAGGGGAGAGAAAACAAAGGCTTTGAGGGATGAAATAAGAGGAAAAAAAGGGGCCTTTGGGCATTTCTTCACATAGTAGAGAGGCTTTGTAAGGGGAATCAGCAGAGGGGATTTGATAAAAGGATAAAAGGCACATAGAGGCTTCAAGGAGACTGTGTTTTCAAGGGAAATGCATTCCTTGAAGGCTCAAAAACAATTTAGCCCCCTATTTGCTTGTCAAAATTTTCATAGGGGGGCTAACAGTACCTTAAGGGCCATCATCATCATTGGTGGTTTCTCTTGTTTCTGTTAACAGTTTTCATCATTGGCTGGTAATCAGACGATTTTCCTGCATGTTCGACTTCAACTCATACATTGACATGCTCGAAATTGTACTTGTTCGGGTCGATATGGAGTGCAAGACCCTGGATTTTGTCTGATAAATTCCAAGCTAAATATTTTCATGGAATATTATGACTTATTGCATGACTCACTTGATTGGATGCCTGCGACCATACCCTAGTTTATTTATTGATCCTTCCTGATGGATGGTTGTGTCCATACCTTGGATCTCAGTTTTTATATATTCTATTATGGATGGCTGCACCCATGCCACATGATTCATTTTTCATAGATATGAGTTGTATTTGTAATTTCAGGCCCTCCGACATCGGTGTTTGGTTTGAACATGTTCTCATACAGCATTTCACCCCTCCCTCTCTCTCAGACTTCATGCTTTAAGGGGCATCTTTTACACAACATTTTTTCACTATCCCTACAATCCCCAACTCACACATTGGAGGGTCATTTCTGTCACCAATATGCAGTGTCATGCTTTGCAAAAACCATCCTTGTATCCCTTCTGATGAAAGCAACATTCTTCTTGTTGACATTTCCCTAAGCAGAGCCGTGAAAATCCCTACTTTTTCCTTGGGGCGAGTCGCCCGTTACACACTCGGGCTAACCATGAAACTTAACACTGAGCCCATGCAAGGTGGTGCTTTGTGCCAGTTAGACACCCACACCAAGATTTTTATGGAATTTAAAAAAAAAAAAATAGGTGGAGGTTCTATTCCAACCACCTCAAAGATGAGTCATTGGGAGTGGTTGAACTTAAACAACCACGGATTCCTTCCTTTAATTAGTGGTTTCCACCTACCTTGGAACTCTCCTAAAGGATAGGACTCCCTCCCACCTTTGTAGCGATCCCAACCTCCTCTCTTTCCTCTATATAAGAAACTATCTCCTTTAGTAGAAGCTAGCTAAATGGCTGAATAGATGAACTATGAGAATTGTACTATAGCTAAGTTGCTAGAGAAGATAGAGTAAGAAATATTGTGTTGAGAGAGCTCGATTCGATGACTTCTGAAAGAGCTTGAGTCTGAATTCCCTAGCCAATAGTTGAGATGTGCTTCATCTAAACCCCACTGGAGGAGACTGCGACGTCAAAGCATCAGTTGTACTCTTCTACTCATTAATATACATGACTATTTTTTGGTTCTACTATTGTTTTATGATGTTTATTTGATGTGATATGTTTAGCCCTCTTTGACTGGCTAATAGTTGTGAATGAAACCATTATGTTATATGTTGTTCTTGTTCTTTGTCCTATGTGCAGGTATCTGAGCGTGACAACAAACTGATTGTGATTTTCCAAGGCAGGAGTGAGAGGCCACTGCTCTTTCTGCAACATCGACAGTGTTAGATTCAAGTTAGGTTCATCTACTATGTCTTTTTTTCATTCATTAACTAGGAAGCAACACTTTAGCATGTCCTTTTGTTACTAGACACACCCTAGAGATAGAGGGATCGTATCTATCCGTAGAGAGGATTTACCTTCATAATAGGCATACTTGTGGATTGATAATGGTGTTTGTGTTTATTTTGGCATATTGAAAGAAAAAATTCTTAACTAATTGAACAAGTTTTGCTAAAGGCGTAGTCTATATACTTGAGTATTTGGAAAAAGAAAAAGTACGGTAGTGCCTCACCCGTCTATAGCATGGTTGAAAGACACCAAAGGTATAGGGGTCTGACAAGTGGTATCAGAGTGTTGATACTAGAATGATACACACTTGTTCTTGCACATCAATTGGTTTCATAGCCATTTAAACCCCACCTTATTGAAGGAGGATTCAGGGTTGTTATCATTGAAGAAAGAAGGGACACAGTTACTGGGTTGTAGGTGGTGTTGAAGCTGAGCTTGTACATTGGGTTTCTTTTGAGATCTTGGCTAAAGAAAGACATTTTTCAGTGCTAAAGCTACAAAATAAGACATGATGAGTTGAGAATAATTCGAGGAGAATACTTGTGAAGCATTGCGATGGATAAAGCAGCTGGAGGAAGATATCCCATGAATTCAGACTAAACTTGAAGTCTTGGAAAGAAAATTGGTGGAATATTGGAAGAAGGCTAAGAAGATTCATGAAGAGGTTAATGAGGCCAAGATAGCCCTTATGGCCTTGTGCAAGGAATAAATTTATGACTCAAACCAAGATGAATTCGATAGAATTCGGGAAAATATTAACTAGTTAGATGAATGGATGGAATTATGTCATGAACTACAAACTCACCAAGATGAGCTTGTTAGACTTGAAGAGAAGAACCATAAGAAGATGTTAAAACCTTCAATGGGAAATCCAAAGAAGAATGTTGTGAATTTTTTTGAGGTAAAGGAAGAACTTGTACAGCAAGTTGAACCTGAACCAAAGACATCACAAACATTGGAACTTGAGGCTATAAGGGAAGTAAGTTTGAAGGCTCAACAAAAGCTTGCAAACATGACAAATTTTTTGGAGGAAAGAAGGGAACAAAACTGCAAGGCTCTTGTGAAAGTGCATGAACACTTGGAACACATTGGGGATGAGATATTAGAGATGTAGATTTCCTTGGAAAACTCTCATGGACAAACTCTTGAACTTGAATAACCAAAGGATGTTGCAGATGTAGAATATGTCAAGGATGAACTTGATAAAAAAGTTGGCCCGAGGCCAAGCACAATGTGAGCATCAATGATGGATGATTCTCAAGAGGATGTTGTAGATATTCAAGAGATGAAGGAATAAATTTTGATACAAGTTAAACCGAGACAAGACACATTGCAAGCATTGGTGGATAAACCACATGGAGATGTTGCAAATGTGATTATTATCAAGGAAGAACTTGAAGAGGAGGTGGTACCATGATCAAACACATCAAAGGCATTGATGGGGATGGGGGAAACTCACTTGAGGAGTCTTTATGCAGACATGACATGTGCTTCATTGAAGCATAAGGAATATGGACCGCAAATGGGGATGAGAAAGAAGATGGCTTCTTTTCCAACACCATGGATGATCTACCTTTGGATGCCTATGATGATACCTTGTACATTGGAGGAACAAGGAGCATTGCTTGTTGCAAACCTTGATGGGGAAATTTGTGACCATACTCTAGATGGTTCAAATTCCCTTGACAAGGGTAGAACTTGATGACCTTTATAATGGAAAGGGTCATGATTTTCCACATAGAATGGAAAGTGCTTGACATGACCTATAGACTACCTTGGGGCTAGGGTGCGTTGGTGGGGTAGACCTCTTCATGGCTTCAACCAAGATGGACCTCTTGAAAAACCTTTAAGTGGGGGAGTAGCCTTGAAGTAAGTACTCATATATGATGGATGAAGGTAGGAGTGACCAAGATCACTTCACCTCTACATATGTATGTACAAATGATGATGATGAGGACGTATGGTTGGATTAACTACCTAACTAGTTCGAGTTGTGGGGTCCGGAAGTGTGCGAAGTTATGATGGATACATGGCACCTTTTATTGTGTTGAGTTTGTTGGAGTACTTGATGCAGAGATTCACATGACATTGATGATATGTGGTGATTTGACATGATATATGTTGCAGCAATATAGAACCTTGTTGAGGAGATTGACTTACCTCTATGGTACAACATGTGGTAACTATGACAGATGTGTTGATGATCACGGATTGAGAAGATATTTCATGGATATGTTAGACATGAACCATGATGGTTTATGCGATGATGTTATGATGATATTGTGCATTGATACTTTTCAATGAAATTTGCGACGACATATTGTGACGATATGATGCAGTTCTAATGGTAGCACTATCGGGGATGATAGTCATACTTTAAGTGGGGGAGTATGTAAGGCCCACAGTTCATGAGGCATGTTCAGCACAATGGTGCACCCACCAAGAATTTGGACGGTGTTCGGGTGTTTTGGAATGTTACGGTGGGACCTCGCACCGTAACGACACCAGCGCGGCTGTGTAGCAACGAGCGGCACAGGCGCGTGTTATATCGGGTGTGTCACACTTAGCCAATGACAACATTGGCATGGCAAAATTATATTCGAAATGTCACATCGTAGCTGAATAGTAAAACTGATGGACATGTTGGAGCACGGCTAAAGCTACATGAGAGGGTGGACAACTAAACGAGGGGGTCGACTCGGTTCCACTGAGTGACCCACGGCACACTTAGTATGCGTATTAATACAACGTGAGGATGGTGGAGGAAAATCATCAAAGAATCATCCAATGATCAAGGTAAAATGCATTGGAGAACTGCAAGCAATACCAACAACTCATTGGTGGAAGAAACATGACAATGGTGGAGTAGAATGAAGGCAGGTCGAGTCGGGTTGTCAAACATGTAGGGCGTGTGGAAATCATCAGCAGGGTTCCCGCATCATAGGATTGGTCGAGTCAGGAAGCACGCAATTCAAGCCGGGTGACGGATGTGCAGGGCGTGTAGAAGTTCTTCGCAGGCCATTCGCAGTGCAGGTAGAGTCTCTGCAAAGCATCCGAATGATCTAAACTTCAGTTCAGAGGTTGTTCTAGGAGCATCGTAAGTCAGAATTGAGTGTCGAAAGTCGCAGTAGGTGCATATTGATGGGACACATATAACCACATATTTGAGAGGCATATTGGACACACATGAAGCTTATAGGAAATGTTGAACTCATTTTGAGTGCTGACCTAACTGACTAGAGTGACTTGGCAGCACTTGGGCAGACTTATGCAGAAAATCCCCAAGGTGAAATTCAATGTTGTAAATTTATTTTTGTAGGCTATTTTGATGGTTGAAATGCCTTGAAGCTTGGTCAAAAGGATAAATTTCCTTTCCAAGGAGCAAAAGTGTCTTTCGTTGGATTGGAACTTATATTATTTCATATTTATGAAACATATTATTGTCTAGACTCATTATTAATAGGGAGTTTCCCATCCCTTGTATGTATGGGCATACTTGTGGATTGATAATGGTTTTTAAGTTTATTTACGCATATTGAAAGAACATTTTCTTAACTAATTGAAAAAGTGTTGCTAAAGCCATAGTCTATATACTTGAGTATTTGGAAAAAGGAAAAGTACGGTAGTGTTGCACCGTCTATAGTGTGGTTGAAAGACACCAAATGTATAGGGGTGTGAAAACAAGGCACTTGGGTGGTCACAAATTAGCAAATTTGATATGAGCACCCTCAAACAAAATGACCCAATCTGAACGCGTTTCATCCAGTGCCGTCAAATGAAATGACACGAACCGAACGTGTTTCATCTGATGGTGTGACACGACGCACTCGACCGAATGAAGGCATAAGGGAGAAAATGGAAAACAGGCCATACAAATGTCCACAAGGCACCTAGGTGGTCACAAATTAGCAAATTCGATATAGTTTCCCTCAAATGGAATGACAAGACCCGAATGCCTTTCATCGGGCACCCTCACACGTCGTGACATGATGCACCCAACTGAAAGAAGGCACAAGTGAGAAAACGACAAACGGGTAGCACGAACATGCACAACACACTCGGGAAATCACAACTTAGATAATTTGATACGACCACCCTCAAATGAAATGACCTGACCCAAATTTGTTACAACGGGTGCCCTCACATAGCGCAACACGGTGCGCCTGACTGAATGAAGGCACAAGGGAGAAAATTCCAAATGGGTGGCACGAACGTGCACAAGGCACCCTAGTAGTCACAACATAGAAAATTTGATACAGGTGCCCTTAAACGAAATGACCTGACCCGAACGTGTTTCATCAGGTGCCCTCACATGACGCACTCGACCAAATGAAGGTACAAGAGAGAAAAAAACAAATGGGCCACAGGAACGTGCACAAGGCACTTGGGTGGTCAGAACTTAGAAAATTTGATACGTCCTCCCTCAAATGATACGACCCAACGCAAACACATTTCATTGGGGACACTCACACGACACGACATGACGCACACGATCGAACGAAGGCACAAGGGAGAAAACAAAAAATGGGTTGCATGAACATGCATAAGGCACCCAGGCAGTCACAACTTAGAAAATTTGATACGGTTGCCCTCAAATGAAATGACCCAACCCGGACGTGTTTCATCGAGTGCCCTCACACAACGTGACATGGCGTGCCTGACCGAACGAAGGCACAAGGGAGAAAATGACAAACGAGTCGCACGAACGTGCACAAGGTAGTCAGATGGTCATATCTTACCAAATTTTATACTGCCACCCTAAAACAAAATGACCTGAGCTGAACGCATTTCATCAGGCACCCTCACACGACGCAACACAGTGAGCCCGAATGAATGAAGGCACAAGGGATCAAATGGAAAATGGGACACACGAACATGCACAAGGCACCCGTGCAGTCAGAACTTAGCAAATTTGATATGGATGCCCTTAAACAAAATGACCCGACGCGAACTCATTTCATTGAGCACCCTCACACGGAGCACCCAACCGAACGAAGGCACAAATGAGAAAATGGAAAACGAGCAGCAAAAACATGCACAAGGCACCTGGGTGGTCACAACTTAGCAAATTTTATATGGCCACCCTCAAACAAAATGACCTAACCAAACGCGTTTCATCGGGCCCCTTGCACAGTGAGACATGATGCGCCCTACTGAAGAAAGGCACAAGGGAGAAAATGAAAAAATGGCCACATGAACCTGCACAAGGCACCTAGATGGTCACAACTTAGCAAATTTGATACATCCACCCTCAAACAAAACAACCCGACAGAAAGGCATTTAATTAGGCGCCCTCGCACGACACGACATGACCCACCCAACTGAACGAAGTCACAATGGAGAAAATGGAAAATGGTGAGCATGAATGTCCACAAGTGTAAGGCCCACAATTCATGAGGTGTGTTCAACACAACGGGCACACCCACTAGGCATTTGGATGGTGTAATATCCCTTTTTCAGATTGCTCAGCAAGGTATGCCTGAAAAATGAATTTTTCAGGAATGGATGCTATGAGACTTGAACCCAGCACTTGGATCCCTTAAAATAGAGCATCTAAGTCTGAAATCCAAGAGGAGGCTCCAAATAAATCCTCTTATATGGTTTAAACAAGTCTCCCACCTTTAATGCTCTCCGATGCCTAGTTAAGGGGCTGCAACAACACTTTACTCAAGCAAGGAAATGACAGAGTAATTCCTAGTGAGCCATGTCATATGAAGATGTAATAAGTCATTATATGTATGTAAAACAAAAAATTTAGACAAATTATTCAGGAATCTATTACTCAAATCAAGAAAAAATACTCAAGAAGACATATTCATAGAATAGAGAAACACTGCTTTACATAGTTTATTCTAGGCTAAGACTACGCAGCTTATAGGAGATACTGTAGCAGTAAATAAATAAATATAAATATGAAGAAATGTAAGCTCAAATAAATATGGGGGGGAGCAAGCTCTCAACCCCTGAAAATATGATACATCAATCCCTTAAGAGGATTGGCTGGGAACTAGACAAAATGGCACTCTTGCAGAAATGCCGGAGTTGCTGGGTAGAAGAAAATCAAGAACTAGAAATAGAAGGAGCTTGTTGCAGATGATGAACCCTTTGAAATATATTCCTTAAATTGACCTTTCAAATGATAGGCTGATCCTATCATTGAAGATCCAACCTCCCCATAAAATACTACAACCCTCATTACAAATAATCTCTAGGAACTGCACAGTCAAGGAAGAGGGATGCTCCTCTGCGGATGAAAAAAGGTTTTCCTGATGCCAATGATGGTGGGAATAAGCTCAAAAACTCCCTCACTAATCTCCCAAAGGAATGGAGACTCCCTCCTCTTAAATAAAATGCCAGAAGTGGTGTTGAGGAACCGTCTCCTGCGACACCTAGCAACACAACTCAACCACCAATGGAGACTATGCTGGAGCTGAATGGAATTCTTTGGCCACAAGCCAAAATATGGGGAATATGAAGAAAAAGCTCTTCCAAGAGCTACTCTATGGAAGAGATGGGATTCCCACCCGGGAACACCCAGTGCTAGCAGCACTACATCTCAGCTAAACAACTGGAGAATGCACTTGTCAGAGAAGACAAGTAAAACGATAATAAAAAAAATGAATAGCTATGGCTGCCTCGTTCTCCTTTTAAGAAAATGAAAGGTACCTTGCCATGGGCCCCACACCTTAGGGTTTCCTCCTCCAAGTGATCTTCCCCTCATGAAAACTTCGTTGCCCCATCAATTGATCCTTATCTCTCATAATTGCGCAGTTGACTTGGCCTCCTTTAGATCTATCCATCTGCAATTTATCTTATTTCACACATGGGGTGTGAAATCCAGTTCTTTCTGATCCTTTTTCAAATTGTAAGGGATTTTTATTTAGATTTTATTATCAATGGGTTTTCTTACCCATTTCTTCTCCTCCTAGTGCAAAAACAAATTTTTTTAACATTCCATGAAATTTTGTAATATTATACATGGTGTTCAGGCAACATGCGACGACATGGGAAAAACGTCGCACCGTAATGACATGAGCGTGGGAATATATAGTGGGCTTGTCGCACTTATCCAATGACAGCATTGGAAAGGCAACATTATATGCAAAACATCACACCGTAGCTGAAGACATAAAATTGATGCACAAGTTGGAGCGGTCGACATATTGGACTGCAGTCGACGCTACATGAGAGGACGAACAACTAAACGTGGGGGTTGGCTCGGGTGCACTGAGTGATGCATGACACACTTAGTATGCATATTAATATGGTGTGTTGATGGTGGAGAAACACATCAAGGAATCATCCAATGATCAAGGTAAACACATTGGATCACCACGAGCAATACTAATAACTTGTTGGTGGAAGAAACACTACGACGGTGGAGCAAGACGAACACAGGTCAAGTCAAGTTGTCAAATGTGCAGGGCATGCGTAAATCCTCTAGAGGGCATCCGCACCATAGGACGGGTCGATTTGGGCAATGTTTGGGTCAAGTCAGGTGACAGACGTGTAGTGCACGTGGAACTTCTTTGTAGGGCATCCGTAGTGCAGGTCGGGTCTCCACAGCGCGTCCGCATGATCTGAACTTTAGTTTAGAGGTTGTTCTGGGAGGATCATAAGTCAGAATTGAGTGTTGAAAGTTGCAGCAAGTGTGTATCGATGGGCCACATATAATCACATTGTTGGGAAGTGGATTGGACACACAAGGAGCTCGTGGGAAGGTATGAACTCATATTCAGTGCCGACTTGAGTGACCCAAGTGACCTGGAAACACTTGGGCAGACTTATGCAGAAAATTCGCAAGGTGAAAATCTGATGTTTTAAATGATTGTTGTAGGATAGTTTGATGGTTGAAAAGCCTTGAACCTTGGTCAAATGACTAACTTTCCTTGCCAAGGAGTAGAAGTGGTTTTTGCTAGATTGGAACTTATATTATTTCATATTTATGAAACATATTATCGGGCAGACTCATTATTAATAGGGAGTTGCCCCTCCCTTGTATGTGTTGCACATATCTACCCCTGCATATAAATTGTCGGCCTACCACCTATTCCAAATTGCCTTCAGACCTCCGCCGTGGCCTAAAACTTTATGCTCCTGTTTGATATTATTATCTCCGCCTGAAGATCCGCTCTACAAAGGTCAAAAACCCAAATTTCAATGTATCGGGCCCCAGTTATAAGATGCTAGCCCCCGTGCTTTGATTACCACCTGACCTGAGTCCAAGAATCACAGGCCAAAAGAAAGGGGCTTATCGTTCATATTCCGGGCGTGATCATGGTCGTCCGATCAAGTTAGATCAACGGAGCGGTGATCGTTTCACATGAAGGGCCCCGCGCGCAGGAAACCGGTGGTATAGTCCTGCACCACTTCCGCCAGACCGGCAGTTTTGGGCCCAAGGTCAGCGATGCCATAAATCCTCTGCCGCCTGTCCCCAGTACGGGCGGGAAACAACTTTTCCCCCGTGCATTAAAGGCTGTACGAAGGTTGGGTAGCGAAATCCATCCGCTCCGTAGGATCTGCCGATCTCCATCAAACGGCATATATGCGCCCAAGCTGCTCGCCTGTTAACATGCACCCATTATATCCTACGGCCCACCATCATGTCGCCCCCATCCATTTCTAGCCGTTGATCTACGTTTGTAATCTGACGGTCCAGAGTTCAATCCCCCCACCTGTTGACTCCGCCGCATCACCCATCCACCTGTCTCCCGTACGTCCACGTATTTTGGTCTCGTACATCCGTAAGAGTCCCTCACGCCATATATATATGTGTGTTTATATGTTTGTATTCGTATTTATCGTTATTCTTTCCTCACGTCTAGATTGTGTTATGTAAAAAGTCCGCATTTCGTCTGTTTGTCAAAACTTCCACTGTTTCTTTTCCACCACCCTGTGTATTTCTCCCAATCGACCACGTATCCATCATCCCTGCCTCCATATGTGTCAGTGTTCTCTAATTTTTGGTGGATTTTGCAGGTTTCAAGGTAATAGAGAGGGTGTTTTAATTCATGGTTTCCGTAGCAGAGGTTAAGAGCATATATTGCTGACAAAATTTAAAGAGGAAGCCGAGAGTAGGTGGGAGAAATGATCGCCATTAAAGAAGACAAAGATATGGATTCACAGAACCCTCCAGAGAAATTCGCCCTGCATTAAAGATCCAGGATTCGAATCCAAAATCAAGGGCCGAGAGTACAGTACAGAATTGTAGACCATCTCAGGGCTCTTACGAGAGCAGATTTTTCCTCAGCAAAAGGCAGAGCATTGTATATATTTTATTATTTGTGTCTTGTATAAAAGGAGATTTTCATCTCCCAGCATTTACTTCTATAGACAGATTGTAAAGTACATTTATTTATAGTTAGTCATTCATAGTGTGGGCACGAATTATTTCCGCCATTTGATTCAAAATAAGTCATTAAATGTTTTCTATCTACCTCCTCCTCTAGAATTCTCTATCTCATCTATAAAGGCCCAAAAAGAAGAGATTAGTGGGGTTTTCCAGATTTCTATCAGCAAACTGTGCAGCGAAAAGGCTTTTGCATACATTTTGTAATATTTCTGTATGAAGGTTCAGAGCCCGTAGGGTCTCAGTGAGGAGGAGCTATAACTGTATTGAGGATTCTGGTCTTTGGTATCTCACAGTATGCAGTTTCTCTTATGTGTTAATACAATATCTATTTCATGCTATTTATCTTCTTGTATCATGCTCTAGAATGCGAGTGGCTCACTAGTTTGCAGTAAGGATTCATCCTTGTTGGTGCCCTTTCTGGAATTAGTCAAGTGCTTTAAATAGGCCTAGTCATGATATACTGTTCCATGATCATACCTTTCATATTTTCTGCTATATTAGTTGCATGAGGAGGGTGCTTTTAAAACGCCATTGTCATATAAGGATTCATATATTGGTATGCCCTTATGTGGTTCTGTTGTGTATCTGGGTATCAATCTCATGTTAGCTAATATCTTCTTTATGTTTCCTCACTGCACTCACTCTTGATACTTGATTTCTGTGATGTACTATTTGAACTGGCCCTCTTTACGGTAAGCGGTCTCTTAACTGTCTGATGCCTTTGTATTGGAGTTTTACATGATGTCCCTACACTGTTCTTATCCTTGTACCAGCTTCTGAGAGAGATTGGTCCCATTCAAAACTAATTTCCTTGTTCAAACAAGAGATAGTAAGTGAGTTCTTGGACTGACAACCCAAACTATATAAAGGGCTCCTTGCTATATTAAGATGTCCTAGGTACTGTTCTATGGCAACTCTAGACTGTCTCTAGGGGGGTGACAAAATCATCCACAACATCTTTCTGGCGCCGTTGCCGGGGAACGAATTCAAGAATATCAGTTTCCCTGGGTTTCGACAAATTGTTTTCACTCTCTAATCAGGTGAGCGCAGAGAGTTGAAGAGTTGCATATCTCTCACCTTGGCGACTCCACTAGTATTTATTTGATAAATTTTATTGGTAGTCCTGGCTCCTCGTAAGCCACATTTGAGGTCAGATACATCTCAGACGAGAGCACCTTACGTGTCTGACCCAGAGAAGATCATTCATAAAAGAGTTTGGAAGGAGAGGAAGTCAGTTCATGCTGAAAACCCTGAATATTCCATTGAAGATTACCCGCCCTCTTCTTCTTAAGAAGTTAGAATAGAAAATCCCGAGTTTTACTCAGAAACTCCATGTAGAGGAAGTGCCTGGATTGAAGAAGAATCTCATCCTGCTTTCGAGGCTGAAGAAATTAAAGAGGTCACAGAAGTAGTTGTTGTTAACCGTGAGTTATTCCCATCCACACCTCAGGCCTCTGTGAAATATTTTCCTATTGTTATTCATACTCCACTTCCTCCTACTCCTCTCCCTTCATTTGTTACTCAGACTGTTGTACAACCTCCACCTCCCCCAATGGCTAACGTTCCTGCTTTTCTATTGAACAAATATGCTCCCTTGGCTTTGCCCCAAGTGCTAAATGATATGCCACAGGATTACCTGAAGATTCTACCAAGATTTAATGGTGAAAATGAAGTTGATGCTCAGAAACATCTTGAGACCTTCTGCTCCTTTGCAGAAAACTTAAATGTTGAACATCTGGATGTGGTCTTGAGATTGTTTGTGCAATATTTGGAAGGTGAAGCCAGGAAATGGTTCAAAACATTGGGAAATCATTCTGTGACCACCTGTGATGTCATGGAGAATGTTTTTCTTAGGAACTGGGGAGAGAAGAAAGATCATGGTCAATGTCTCACTCAATTTAATACCATGAAGAAGAAACAGAATGAAGGGGTTTCAGATTTTATTAAAAGATTCAATAAGTTGTATTTGAGCCTGCCTCCTGAAATGAAGCCCCATGAAGCTGCTGCCAAGATAATTTTCATAGTAGCCTTTGAGTTTGATTTTGGCTTCGCCTTGAGAGAAAGAAAACCTGCCACTTTGGATGATGCACAGTCAGATGCTCTGGAATTGGAAGCAAACTTTGCCTCCACTAGAAAGTTAAAAGGAAAAATTGAACAGGATACTAAGAGGAGAGGCAAAGAAGAGGTATCCACCTCTAATCAGGAAAAAGATTCAGATAAAATGGACGAAATAAGAAAAATGATAAAGAAAATGGTCAAGCTTGAACTGGAAGCTAAGAATGTAGCTCCCAATAACTATTATAATGCTCCAAACAGAGGATATAATCCCCAGTATAGAAGGCCACCATTGCAGATATTGCCAAGAGAAACGAAGGAGAAACAAGACCAGGTACCTCATCCCTTGTACCTGGAAGGACCAGCAGATGACTCCACTAGGGATGCGACTTATGGATTAGAAGATTCAAATCTTGCTTTTTCAAACAATGATGATATGGATTTCCTGTTGCAAGACGAAGATGAAGAAGCAGAGATTGATCATTACTGTAAGCAATTTGCTGATTTTATGGAAGCACAATTCAATGTCAAATATGATCTCAGATCTTCAAGAAAGAGGACCAGAACTCAAGAGCAAGAAGAGGAGCCACCTCAGAAATAAGTATCTGCTCAGAAGGAATCAGCAGCAAAGAGAAATATCGAAAAAGGTAAGAATTCTCTAAATACTCCCTTGCAGCCTAATGATCAGATCCCTTCTTCTTCAAAAATAGCCAGTCCTCCTAATGCTGAGCCAGTGTCAAAAGAAGTCAAACCTTCAGTTTAGAATAAGGAGTCAAAAGAAGTAGTGATAGAAAAGCCCCCATCGGCTTTTAATTTGCGAAAAGAACTTGAGAAGATTAAGATTATTGTCCCTCTGACTGAGTTATTGAAACAGCCTGTATATCAGTCTCAAGTTACCTCTTTTGTGCTTCCTCCTGAAATACCAATTACACCTGATAGTTTAAATCTTCAAGAAGAAAGACCCATGGTAGTCTTTGGCCCAAATGTCGAGGAGATAGACCCCTCTACTCCTCCTTTCTATGTGTCTTTAGTTATTCATGACCTGCTGCTACATAACTGTATGCTAGATTCTGGGGCTTCCAATAATCTTATGCCTCTGTCTGTCATGGAACAACTAGGGCTGCAAATTACAAGACCATATAAAGATTTATATTCATTTGATTCCAAAAGGGTTAAGTGCTTGGGGATGATAAAAGATTTAGTGGTCAATTTGGCCCAAATTCCAGCAAAGAGTGTGGTCATGGACATTATGGTAGCTGACATCCCAGCTCGCTTTGGCATGGTGCTGTCAAGGTCCTGGGGTACGAAGATTGGGGGATCAATTAAATTGGATTTAACATATGCTACTGTCCCAGTCTTCGGGGGTCAAGAAAGGAGGTTGTACAGGGAGACTAGATTTGTTAAAATGGTAACTAAGGCTGACTGCTCAGAGAATTCTCCAGTTTATAACAAAGAGGGAGACTTCTCATGTTTGATGTTAGAAGAAAATCAAAATTATGCTCATGAGCCCCTCTTTGATCAAATCCAAGCTGAGCAGCCTGAAGGAGATCAGGAATCAGAAATATGGACTTTGCATTTTGACGGAGCAAATTCAAGAGAAGGCAATGGAGCTGGGGTATTGTTGATTTCTCCTACATGGAAATGGGTGCCACTGTCTTTTAAATTAGAGTATGAGGCCAAAAACAATGTAGCTGAATATGAGGCACTATTATTGGGACTGCAGACAGCTAAAAACATGGGCATCCAATGTTTAAAAGTCTTGGGAGATTCTGAGCTGGTGGTAAGACAGATCAAAAATTAATGCCAAACTAAGTACCCTCGGCTCAGATCTTACAGAAACGAAGTATGGGACATGATAGAAAATTTCTTCTCAGCATTTAACATACAGTTCATGCCCAGAGAGCAAAACAGAATAGCAGACTCTCTTGCTGTAGCTGCCAGTACATTCCGTCCTCCTCAAAATCCACTTTTAAGATATGAGGTGGAGGTACGTTATAGACCGTCCATTCTAGATAATGTAAAGCACTGGCAGGTGTTTGAAGATGATGAACAAATGAAGAGATTCATGGAGACAGTGGGAGACTTCTCTAATATAGAGATTGATGATGAGAGGGAGGAAGAAGTTGAAAATATTGTAGAAAATAAATGGGAAGAAAAGATAGCAGGAAATAAAGTGCTGCAGCTAAAATGAAATGTTATACCTAGGGGTCTGGTGCCTATAGAAAGACTATTTAACAAAGATGATATTCCATTGCAGCCTAGCAAAGTAACAGAAGAAGATCAAGTGGGAGATTTGAATCTGGGTACTGCTACTGATCCCAAAATTGTTAAATTATCTAAAAGAGTCCCAAAAGATTATAAAGAAAAATATTTGAAGTTATTTCAATCTTATAAAGATTTTTTTGCTTGGTCCTATCAGGACCTAAAAACTTTTGATGTAAATATAATACATCATAAGATTCCACTGAGGGAAGATGCAAAGCCTTATAAGCAGAAGCTAAGACAGATCAATCCTCTGCCGCTACCCTCCATTGAAAAAGAAGTCAAGAAGCTATTGAAGGCCAAGATAATTATGCCATTAAGATACTCAGAATGGATAGCAAATCTTATTCCTGTTCGAAAAAAGAATGGAGAAATAAGGCTGTCTGTGGATTTCAGGAATTTGAACAGAGCATCTCTTAAAGATAATTATCCACTGCCCAAGATGGACCACATCCTACAGAAAGTAGTGGGAGCATCCAGAATGTCAATGATGGATGGTTTTTCTGGCTATAATCAGGTGGCCGTTTTCCCAGAAGACCAGAAGAAAACTGCATTTACTACACCATGGGGAACCTTTATGTATGCCAGGATGCCATTCGGATTAATTAATGCTGGAGCTACTTTTCAAAGGGCAATGGACATAGCCTTTGTGGGAGAACAGGACAAATTTTTGGTGGTGTATCTTGATGATATCACTGTGTTTTCAAAGAATTATGATGAACATATTGAGCATCTAAGAAGAACTTTTGAAAAATGCAAGAGGTACGGCCTTTCCCTCAACCCTCAAAAATCTTTGTTTGCATTAGATGAGGGAAAACTCTTAGGGCACATTGTAACTAAAGATGGTGTGAGAATAGACCCTAAGAGAGTTGAAGTAATAAACAACATTCCTTTGCCTAGGAATAAAAAGGAGGTACAGGTGTTTCTGGGCCGAATTAATTTCCTAAGAAGATTCATTCCTAACTACGCTGAGATAGTTGGGCATATAACCAACATGTTGAAAAAGGAAAATGAAGTAAAATGGTCCCAGGAGTCTAGAGATGCATTCACAAGGATAAAATAGGCATTTGCTGAAGCTCGTGTGCTAGCAGGGCTAGATTACAAAAAGCCGTTTATGATTTTCTCATTTGCTTCCCCTCACACAATTGCTGGAGTGTTATTGCAGAAAAATGAAGAGGGATATGAACAACCTATAGCTTTCTTCAGTCAAGTACTTTATGATGCAGAATTGAAATACAATATATTGGAGAAGCAGGCATATGCCCTGGTAAAGTCCCTTAAAGCCTTTAGAGTATATGTTTTACAATCTCATATTACTGCATATGTCCCCACAACTGCTGTCAAAGACATTTTGGTTCAAGGAGACAGCGAAGGTAGAAGAGGAAGATGGATTGCAAAGATCTAGGAGTATGATTTAGACATAAAACCTACTAAGCTGATTAAAGGACAGGGACTTGCCAAGATGTTATCTGAATCAAACCACCAAGCTTTGGGCGTTAATATATCTATGTTAGAAAATGAAGAATCAGAAAAAGAAGAAGAGCAGCAAGGACTGGAGATGGCTACTCAAAAGGTACATGTGAAATATCTAACTAGTCCTTGGTACAAAGAAATTGCTGAATATATTTTAACACTTAGTTGTCCTCCGAGTTGTGATAAAGTAAAATATAGGGCTGTAAGGATGAAATCAAAGAAATACATAATTGCTAATGGACAGCTATATTGGAGAGACCCTTCAGGTATATTACTGTTATGCCTCACAGAAAATGAAATAGAGAACATATTGACAGAATTCCACGATGGGATATGTGGAGGACATTACAGCTAGAGGGCTAGAGTGCATAAAATCCTGAAGGCTGGTCTTTACTGGCCAAAATTGTATGCAGACGCTTTTTCCTGGGTCAGAGCATGCGACAAATGCCAAAGATTCGCAGAAAGACAGAAATTAGCGGCTTTTCCCTTGATTCCCATCCATGTAAATAAACCATTTCAGAAATGGGGATTAGATTTTATAGGGGAGATACATCCCCCATCAAGTGGCCAATATAAATGGATACTAATAGCCACAGATTACTTCACGAAATGGGTGGAAGCCATACCCACAAGAAATGCGACAGATGCTGTAATAATGAAGTTTATGGAGGAAAATATCATATCTAGGTTTGGCTGTCCCGCAAGAATTGTAACTGATAATGCACAAGCTTTTAAATCTGCCCGATTTGTGAATTTTTGCCAAAGGTACAATATCATCCTGACTCATTCCACAGCATACTATCCATAGGGAAATGGTTCAGCAGAATCTTCTAACAAAACCCTGGTGAGGGCCTTGAAGAAGACAATCAGTGAAAATCAGAAAAATTGGGACTCTCAATTGAAGTTTGCATGGGAAAATAGAATAACCAGTAAAAGAGCAACAGGGAAGTCTCCATATGAGCTGGTATATGGAAGAGCAGATGTGTTTCCTGTGCAATTGGCTTTTCCCGTAGCACACTTTATGCAGGAAAATCAGGAGGAAACAGATGACATGATCAGAAGGATTAATCAACAGGTAGAATTGGAAGAAACACAAAACCAAGTAGATCAGAGATTGATAGAATATCAGGAGAAAATGAAGAATGTATTTGATCAGCATGCAAAGAATAGAAATTTTCAAGTCGGAGACCTGGTTCTCAGATCGGATGTTCGCAGAGCAGAAAAGGGCAAGCATGCTAAATTTGATCCGCTGTGGTTCGAGCCATTCAAAATAGTGAAGCTGGGAAGAAACAACACCTTTTATTTAGAAAATCTACAGAGTGATTTCTTGGATGCACCTGTGAATGGCCAATTCCTCAAGCCGTATTTCCAATTCTGACCCAGGCTGGGAATTCCTGACTGTATATATTGTATATAAGTTGTTTTGATTTTTATTTTTATAGAAAAGACTGCTGACAATTACCTGAAGAAGAAGCGCAGGAGAATTGAAGAACGGAGTGAAATATTCAGTGGTTTGCGTGTTCTTGACATGCTCGAGGACGAACATGTCATCCCCAGATGGAGCCGATGTTGTACATATCTACCCCTGCATATAAATTTTCGGCCTGCCACCTATTCCAAATTGCCTTCAGACCTCCGCCGTGGCCTAAAACTTTATGCTCCTATTTGATATTATTATCTCCCCCTGAAGATCCACTCTACAAAGGTCAAAAACCCAAATTTAAATGTATCGGGCCCCAGTTCTTAGATGCTAGCCCCCGTGCTTTGATTACCACCTGACCCGAGTCCAAGAATCACAGGACAAAAGAAAGGGGCTTATCGCTCATATTCCGGGCGTGATCATGGCCATCCCATCAAGTTAGATCAACGGAGCGGTGATCGTTTCACATGAAGGGCCCCGTGCGCAGGAAACCGGCGGTGTAGTCCCGCACCACTTCTGCTAGACCGGCAGTTTTGGGCCCAAGGTCAGCGATGCCATAAATCCTCTGCCACGTGTCCCCAGTACGGGCGGGAAACCACTTTTCCCCTGCGCGTTAAAGGCTGTACGAAGGTTGGGTAGCGGAATCCATCCGCTCCGTAGGATCTGCCGATCTCCATCAAACAGCAGATATGCGCCCGAGCTGCTCACCCGTTAACATGCACCCGTTATATCCTACGGCCCACCATCATGTCACCCCCGTCCATTTCTAGCCGTTGATCTGCGTTTGTAATCCGACGGTCTAGAGTTCAGTCCCCCCACCTGTTGACTCCGCCACATCACCCATCCACCTGTCTCCCGTACGTCCACGTATTTTGGTCTCGTACATCCGTAAGAGTCCCTCACGCCATATATATATGTGTGTTTATATGTTTTTATTCATATTTATCGTTATTCTTTCCTCACGTCCAGACTGTGTTATGTAAAAAGTCCGCATTTCGTCTGTCTGTCAAAACTTCCACTGTTTCTTTTCCACCACCCTGTGTATTTCTCCCAGTCGACCACGTATCCATCATCCCCGCCTCCATCTGTGTCAGTGTTCTCTAATTTTTGGTGGATTTTGCAGGTTTCAAGGTAATAGAGAGGGTGTTTTAATTCATGGTTTTCGTAGCAGAGGTTAAGAGCATATATTGCTGACAAAATTTAAAGAGGAAGCCGAGAGTAGGTGGGAGAAATGATCGCCATTAAAGAAGACAAAGATATGGATTCATAGAACCCTCCAGAGAAATTCGCCCTGCATTAAAGATCCAGGATTCGAATCCAAAATCAAGGGCCGAGAGTACAGTACAGAATTGCAGACCATCTCAGGGCTCTTACGACAACAGATTTTTCCTCAGCAAAAGGCAGAGCATTGTATATATTTTATTATTTGTGTCTTGTATAAAAGGAGATTTTCATCTCCTAGCATTTACTTCTATAGACAGATTGTAAAGTACATTTATTTATAGTTAGTCATTCATAGTGTGGGCGCGAATTCTTTCTGCCATTTGATTCAAAATAAGTCATTAAATGTTTTCTATCTACCTCCTCCTCTAGAATTCTCTATCTCATCTATAAAGGCCCAAAAAGAAGAGATTAGTGGGGTTTTCCAAATTTCTATCAGCAAACTGTGCATCGAAAAGGCTTTTGCATACATTTTGTAATATTTTTGTATGAAGGTTCAGAGCCCGTAGGGTTTCAGTGAGGAGGAGTTATAACTGTATTGAGGATTCTGGTCTTTGGTATCTCACAGTATGTAATTTCTCTTATGTGTTAATACAATATCTCTTTCATGCTATTTATCTTCTTGTATCATGCTCTAGAATGCGAGTGGCTCACTAGTTTGCAGTAAGGATTCATGCTTGTTGGTGCCCTTTCTAGAATTAGTCAAGCGCTTTAAATAGGCCTAGTCATGATATATTGTTCCATGATCATACCTTTCATAATTTCTGCTATATTATTTGCATGAGGAGGGTGCTTTTGAAACGCCATTGTCATATAAGGATTCATATATTGGTATGCCCTTATGTGGTTCTATTGTGTATCTGGGTATCAATCTCATGTTAGCTAATATCTTCTTTATGTTTCCTCACTGCACTCACTCTTGATACTTGATTTCTGTGATGTACTATTTGAACTGGCCCTCTTTACAGTAAGCGGTCTCTTAACTGTCTGATGCCTTTGTATTGGAGTTTTACATGATGTCCCTACATTGTTCTTATCCTTGTACCAACTTCTGAGAGAGATTGGTCCCATTCAAAACTAATTTCCTTGTTCAAACAAGAGATAGTAAGTGAGTTCTTGGACTGACAACCCAAACTATATAAAGGGCTCCTTGCTATATTAAGATGTCCTAGGCACTGGTCTATGGCAACTCTAGACTGTCTCTAGGGGGGTGACAAAATCATCCACAACAGTATGTGTGGGCATACTTTTGGATTGATAATGGTGTTTATTTTTATTTCTGCATATTGAAAGAACATTTTCTTAACTAATTTAACAAGTGTTTTTAAAGGTGTAGTCTATATACTTGAGTATTTGGAAAAAGAAAAAGTACGATACTACGGCACCCATCTATAGCATAGTTGAAAGACACCGAGGGTATAGGGGTGTGACAAGTGGTATCAGAGTGTTGATACTGGAAGGATACACACTTTTTGTTTCACATTAAGTGGTATCAGAGCTACCATCTTTTGGGACTTTTATACTGAAGCAAGTAGGGACAAATCAGAGGTTGAGGCTGAAGCTTGATTGAGAAAACAGAAACACAGTTGCAGGGTTGCAGGTGGTGTTGAAGCTGAACTTGTATTATTAAGAAAGGATACAATTGCAGGGTTGTAACAGGTATTTAATTTTGATGGGTGAGTATGTTTCAATAGAAATAGACCTTATGGAAATTCAAACAAGAGTACTAGGCTTTGAAGAAAATGTGGATGAATGGGAAAAGGAGGTTCGTGAGATGAAACAAGCTCTTGATTCATTGCACAAGGGAAAAATTTCTAACAAGAACAAAATTGAATTATTTTGGATTATGAGGAATATTTATACTCTTATAGAGTTCATAGACAAGGGAAGAGAAGAGCAAATAAATTTTAGTAATGAACTTCTCAAGCTTAGAAACCTTGGAAAGAGGATGAATGGTGGCCTAAATCCCACTTTGGCCAAACCAAAGGATGTTGGGAATGTAGTTGAAGATAAGGAGGAACTTGGTAAAAATATTGAACCCAAACCAATCACATTATAATAATTACAGGTTAATCCACACAAGGATGTTGGAGATGTGGAATATTTCAAGGATGGACTTAATAAACAAGTTGGACCGAGGCCGATCACATTGCAAGCATCAATGATGGATGATTCTCATGAGGATGTTGTAGATATGGAAGAGATGAAGGAATAAATTGTGATACAATTTGAACCAAGAAAAGACACATTGCAAGCATTGGTGGATAAACCACATGGAGATGTTGCAAATGTGATTATGATCGAGGAATAACTTGAAAAGAAGGTGGTACCAGGATCAAACAAATCAAAGACATTGATGGTGATGGAGGACACTCACTTGAGGAGTCTTCATTCAGATATGACTTTTGTTTCATTGAAGCATAAGGAATATGGACCAAATATGGGGATGAGAAATAATATCGATTCTTTTCCAACACTATGGATGATCTACCCTTGGATGCCTTTGATGAGACATTTTACATTGGAGGAACAAGGAGCATTGTTTGTTGCAAACCTTGATGGGGCAATTTGTGACCATACTCTAGATGGTTCAAATGCCCTGGACAAGGGTGGAACTTGATGACCTTTATAATGGAAAGGGTCATGCTTTGCCACATTGAACGTCAAGTGCCCGACATGACCTATAGACTACCTTGGTGGTAGGGCACGTTGGTAGGGTAGACTTCTTCATGGCTTCAACAAAGATGGACCTTTTGGCAGAACTTTAAGTGGGGGAGTAGCCTGGAAGGATGTACTCATATATGATGGATGAAGGTAGGAGTGACTGAGAGAGCTTCACCTCTACATATGTATGTACACATGATGATGATGAGAGTTGAGTTAAGATCACTTATATGAACACATGGGAATCCAAATTCATGGACATGGACTACATTGATATCTTCTATAGATTGAATGATGGGACATTGTTCACCATGAGCATCCAGGACATTGGTTGGATGAGAAACCTATGAGACATTCATATGATTTTCATATTGAGAACTTGTGATGGCACTCATGGCCAATACAAGTAGGCTTGCGAACTCTTTGGATATGAGGCATGGGAGTTCATGATGGAGATTCCTTGGTGGTATACACTTTGGCATGGGTTGAGTCTACTTGAATTAGCCACACTTTTACTTGATTTGATGAGAGAGAGACCTCTTACTTTTGATGATGCTTGGAGGATGAGACTACTTTGCATACATGGACAACATGTTGTGGATGACATGAATACACTTCATGGACATAAACATGGAATTTTGGATGAGATTGAGTCTTCATCAAGTTGATGGAGGTGACAGATTGCAAAAGTAACAACTAACGCATGGTATGAGGATGTGAATTCTCATGATGAGGATGTATGGCTGGATAAGCTACCCAAGTAGTTCTAGTTGTGGGGTCGGGAAGTGTGTGAAGTTATGCTGGATACATGGCAGCTTTTGTTATGTTGAGTTGTTTGGAGTACTTGATGCAAAGATTCACACGAAATTGATGATATGTCGTGGGTTGACACGATATATGTTGCAACAACATGTAACCTTGTTGAGGAGATTAACTTCCCACTATGGTACAACATGTGGTAAATATGATAGATGTGTTTATGATCATGGATTGAGAAGATATTTCATGGGTATGTTAGGCATGAACCATGATGGTTTATGCCATGATGTTGCGATGATATTGTGTGATGATACTTTGCGACGACATATTGAGATGATATGATGTGATGATGATGGTAGCACTATCGAGGATGATAGTGATACTTTAAGTGTGGGAGTATGTAAGGCCCACACTTCATGAGGCACGTTCAACACAACATGTGCAACTGCCGAGCATTTGGATAGTATTCGGGCATTGTGCGATGTTAAGGGTCGAACATCGCACCGTAACGGCACGAGCGCGTGTGTGTAGTGTCGAGAAGCACAGGCACGTGTTAGAGCGAGTGCGTCACACTTAGCCGAAGATGACATTGGCAAGGTGATGTTATATGTGAAATGTCGCACCATAGCTGAATAGTAAAAACGATGGATGTGTTGGAGTGCGGTTGAAGCTATAGGAGAGGGAGGAAAAATAAACGAGGGGGTCGGCTCAGTTCCACCGAGTGACCCACGACACACTTAGTACGCGTATTAATACGACGTGCTGATGGTGGAGGAAAATCATCATGGAATCATCCAAATATCAAGGTAAAATGCATTGGAGCACCATGAGAAATACCAACAGCTCGTTTGTGGAAGAAAAATGACGACAGTGGAGTAGGACGAATGCAGGTTGAGTCTGGTTGTTAAATGTACAGATCATGTGGAAATTGTCCGCAAGGTGCCCAGACCATAGGACCGGTTGAGTCAAGAAGCATGCAAGTAAAGCTAGGTGATGGATGTGTAGGGCGTGCGGAAATTCTCCGCAAGGCATTCTCAGTGCAGGTCAGGTCTCCGTAGGGAATTTGCACGATCTAAACTTTAGTTTATAGTGTTTTATGGGAGAATCGTAAGTCAGAATTGAGTGCCAAAATTTGTAGCAGGTCCATACTGACAGGATGCATCTAACCACATATTCGAGAGGTAGATTGGACACACATGGAGCTCATATGAACTGTGACAATATGATGAGGCGATGATGGTATCACTATTTGGGCGATAGTCATACTTTAAGTGGGGAATTATGTGAGGCCCAGACTTCATAAGGCATGTTCAATACAACGTGCATGATCACCGGGAATTTGGATGGTGTTTGGGCACTGTGTGATGATACAGGCGTAACGTTGCAGTTTAACGGCACGAGTGCGAGGGTGTAGCGTTGAGCGGGATAGGCACAAGTTATAGTGGGCGCGTTGCACATAGCCGAAAACAACATTGGAAAGGCATCATTACATTCAAAATATCACACTGTAGTCAAAGACATAAAATTGACGCATGAGTTGGAGCAGCTAAAGTATTGGAGCGCGACCGACGCTACATGAGAGGGCGAATAACTAAACGTGGGGGTCGGCTTGGGTCCACCGAGTGACCCACAACACACTTAGTATGTGTATTAATATAGCATGCAGATGGTGGAGAAATGCATCATGAAATAATCCAATGATCATGGTAAATACATTGGACCACCATGAGCAATACCAATAGCTCATTGGTGGAAGAAACAAGGCGACGGTGGAGCAGGATGAACACAAGTTGAGTCGGGTTTTCAAATGTGCAGGGCATGCAGAAATACTCTACAGGGCATCCACACCATAGGAAGGGTCAAGTCGGGTAGTGTGTGGATCAATTTGGGCGACTGACATGTATGGCGTGTAAAACTTCTCCGCAGGGCATCCGTAGTGCAGGTCGGGTCTCCGTAGGGCGTTTACATGATTTGAACTTCAGTTTAGAGGTCATTCTGGGAGCATCATGAGTCAGAATTGAGTGTCGAAAGTTGCAACAGATGTGTATTGGCATCAACATCTAGCCACATAGTTTGGAAGTGGATTGGACACACACAAAGATCATGGGAAGGTCGGAACTTATTTACAGTGGAGTGACTCGAGTAACTGGGCAACATGGGCAGAATTATGCAGTAAAATTCCCAAGGTGAAAATCTGATGTTGTAAATGATTTTTGTAGGCTATTTTGATGGTTGACAAGCCTTGGAGCTTGGTCAAAAGTCTAAATTTCCTTGCCAAGGAGAAGAAGTGGGTATTACTAGATTGGAACTTATATTATTTTATATTTATGAAACATATTATCATGTGGACTCATTATTAACAGGGAGTTCCCCCTCCCTTGTTTGTATGGGCATACTTGTGGATTGAAAAAGTGTTTATTAATGTTTTCTTAACAAATTGAACAAGTGTTGCTAAAGGCATAATCTATATACTTGATTATTTGGAAAAATAAAAAGTACGGTAGTGTCGCACCTGTCTATAGTGTGGTTGAAAGACACCAAAGGTATATGGGCATGACAATAAGGCACCCGGGCGGTCATAGCTTAGAAAATTTGATACAACCACCCTCAAATGAAATTACCAGACCCGAACGCGTTTAATCGATCACCCTCAAATGAAAAGACCTGACCCAAACACTTTTCATCAAGCATCCTCAAACGAAATGACCTGACCCGAATGCGTTTGATCGGGCACCCTCAAACGAAATGACCCGACCTGAACACATTTCATCGGGCAACCTAACATGGTGCGAGATGGAACACCCAACCAAAAAAAGGCGCAAGGGAGAAAATGGAAAATGGGTCACACAAATGTGTAAAAGGCACCTGAACGGTCACAACTTAGCAAATTTGTTACGGCCTCCCTCAAACAAAACGACCTGAACATGTTTCATTGGGCACCCTCACAAGGTGCGACATAGCACGCCTGATTGAACGAAGTCACAAGGGATCAAACATAATATGGGTCGCATGAATGTGCACATGGAACCCATGTGGTCACAACTCAACAAATTTGATACCACTAGCTTCAAACAAAATTTCCCTACCTGAACGCGTTTCATCAGGCACCCTCACATGGCGCAACACTTTGCGCCTGATTGAACGAAGCCACAAGGGATCAAATGGAAAACGGGCCACACGAAAGTGCACAAGGCACCTAGGTGGTCACGACTTAGTAAATTTGATATGACCACCCTCAAACCAAATGACTCGAACCATACGCGATTCATTAGCCGCCCTCACATGGCATGACACAGTGCACCCGATCAAACGAAGGCACAAGAAAGAAAATAGAAGATGTGCCACAAAAATGTGCATAAGGCATCCAGGTGGTCACAACTTATTAAATTTAATACGGTCGCCCTCAAATGAAATGACTAGACTAGAACGCATTTCATTGGGCGCTCTCAGATGGCGCGACACGACGCTCCCAACGAAGCGAAGGCACAAGAGCACAAACAACAAACAGGTTGCACGAATGTGCACAAGGCACGTATTTAGTCATAACTTAGCAAATTTGATACCGCCGCCCTCAAACAAAATGACTCGACCTAAATGTGCTTCATCTGGTGCCCTCACATGATGCGCTCAACCAACTGAAGGCACAAGGGAGAAAATGGAAAACAGGCTGCACGAATGTGAAAAAGGCACCTCGATGGTCCCAAATTAGAAAATTTGATACGAACACCCTCAAACCAAATGACTTGAGCCAAACGTGTTTGATCGGGCTCCCTCACATGGCACAACACGGTGTGCCCGACCGAGTGAAGGCACAAGGGAGCAAATGGAAAACAGGCTGCACGACCATGCACAAGGCACTCAGGTGGTCACAACTTTGAAAATTTGATGCAGCTGCCCTCAAATGAAATGACCGGACCTGAATGCGTTTCATCAAGCACCCTCACATGACACGACATGGCCCACCCAACCGAACAAAGCCACAAGGGAGAAAACGGCAAACAGACCGCACAAACATGCACAAGACAACTGGGTGGTCACAACTTAGAAAATTTGATACGACCACCCTCAAACGAAATGATCCGACCTGAACACATTTCATCCGATGTCCTCACATGGCGCAGTGGACTGAACGAAGGTAGAATGGAAAAAACGGCAAACGGGCCACCCGAACGTGCACAAGGCACCTGGGTCGTCACAACTTAGCAAATTTAATATGACCGTCCTCAAATTAAATGACCCAACCTGAACTTGTTTCATTGAGCACCCTCACATTGTGCGCCCTACCAAATGAAGGCACAAGGTAGAAAATGACAAATGTGCACAAGGCACTCGAGCAGTCACAACTTAGCAAATTTGATACAAGTGCTCTAAAAAAAAATGACCCAACCTGAACGCATTTCATCGGGTGCCCTCACACAGAACAAAATGGTGCGCCTGAATGAAATAAGGCACAATGGAGAAAATGGCAAACGGGCCACAAAAACGTGCACAAGGCACCTAGGCAGTCACAACTTAGCAAATTTTATACAACTTCCCTTAAATGAAATGACCCGACCTGAATGTGTTTCATTGAGCGTCGTCACATGACGCGACATAATGCGCCCATTAGAATGAAGGCACAAGGGAGCAGATGGTAAATGGGTTGCATGAACGTGCATAAGGCACCCATGCGGTCACAACTTAGAAAATTTGATACAGCCACCCTCAAATGAAACGACCTGACCAAAATGCATTTGAACGGGTGCCCTCACATGACGCGACACGTCCTGCCTGACTGAACGAAGGCACAAGGGAGAAAATGGAAAATTAGCCACACGAAAATGCACAAGGCTCCAACCATGCTATAGATAGGTGTGGCACTACCGTACATTTTAATTTTCCAAATAATTAAGAATATAGACTAATCCTTTAGCAACACTTGTTCAATTATTTAATCAAATGTTCTTTCAATATCAATAAATAAACATAAACAACATTATCAATCCACAAGTATGCCCATACATACAAGGGAGGGACAACTCCATGTTAATAATGAGTCTGCCCGATAATATGTTTCATAATTATGAAATGATATAAGTTCCAATCTAGAAAATGACACTGCTTCTCCTTGGAAAGTCATGTTATCCTTTTTACCAAGCTTTAAGGCTTGTCAGCCATCAAACTAGCCTACAAAAATAATTTACAACATCATATTTTCACCTTGGGAATTTTTAACATGAGTCTACCCAAGTGCTTTTAGGTCACTCAGATCGGCACTGAAAAGATGTTCAGAACTTCCCCTGAGCTACCTGTGTGTCCAATCTGCTTCCCAACTGTGTTTTTATATGTCTCCTGTCAATACACACCTGCTACAACTTTCAGCACTCAATTAGGACTTACGATGCTCCTGGAATGACCTCTAAACTTAATTTCAGTTCGTGCAGACACCCTGCATAATTTCCACATGTCCTGCACGTCCATCACCTGACTTGACATGCACACTTCTCGACTCGACCCATCCTGCAGTGTGGACTCGCTATTGAAGGTTTCCACACACCCTACACGCTATGAACCCGAATCGACCTATGCTTGTCTTCTTCACCGTCGTCATGCTTCTTCCACCAATGAGCTGTTGGTATTTCTCATGGTGATCCAATGCATTTTCTTGATTATTGGATTTTCCTTGGATTATTTTCATAAACCATCAAACACCATATTAATACGCATAGTGTGGGTGGCGTGGGTCACTTGGTGGACCTGAGCTGACCCGCCTGACGCCCTCCACTCAACTCATCCACACTTGGTGTAGAGTTGGACACACTCTAACACATCGACCGCTATAATGTCTAACACATCACCTAGTGTGATTCTCTTTCTATAACATGTTCCCACAAACCCATCGCCACACGCCCACACCTGCTATATTGTGACGGTCCGCCCATAACATTGCACGATGCCCGAACTTTGTCAAACACCCTGGTCAGTGTGCTCGTTACCATGAACGCAGTTCATGAAGTGTGGGCCTTACATACTCCCCCACTTAAAGTATGACTATCATCCCCGATAGTGATATCATCGTCGCATCATATCGTCGAAAATTATTGTCGCAAATTTTGTCGCAGAGTATCATCGCACAATATCATCACATCATCACATAAACCGTCATGGTTCATGTCCATGAAATATCTTCTCAATCCGTGATCATCAACACATCTACTGCAATCATCACATGATGTACCATTACATAAAGTCAATCTCCTCAACAAGGTCACATGCTGCTACAACATATATCATGTCAACCCATCACATATCATCAATGTCATGTGAAATTTTACACCAAGTACTCCAACCAACTCAACACAACAAAATTTGATATGTATCTAGCATAACTCTACACACTTCCCAACCCCACAACTTGAACTAGTTGGGTAGATAATCCAACCATAACATCCTCATCATGAGAATTTCCATCCTCATAACATGTGTAAGTTGTTGCTTCTGCAATCTATCACATCCATGATCCATCAACTCGATCAAGACTCAATCTCATACAAATGCCATGTTTTGGGTCCGTGAAGTGTATCCATCTCATCCACAACATGTTTTCCATGATCCTAATCCATGTGCTACTTTTTTGAAAAGTAGACTCATCCTCCAAGCATCATCAAAATTATTAGGTCTCCCTCTCATGAAGGTGTCATATCCAGGTCCATCATGTATGGTTCATCCCATTTGTGATATGAATCCATCAAGTAAAATATGTGGCGAAGTCAAGTAGACTCAACCCATGCCCAAGTGTATACCACCAAGGCATCTCATCACTGCATCTCCATGAAACTACAAAGTTTCTTGGCTTGATCATCCCCATCAAGTGACTCCTCCCAAACACACCGCATAAATGTGCTCAAAGGTATGCATCTTATAATGCATCAAAATCAATACCAATGTTGACCTCAACTCCTCAATGAATCATCTACTGCAAGATCACCATAGTATAAATTCTCCAATGAATGAAACTAATCATAAACTCCCATGCCTCCTCATATCCAAAGCATTGGCAAGCCTACTTGCATTGGCCACGAGTGCCATCAAAGGTTGTCACCCTCCAAATCATATGAATGTCTCATAGGTTGCTCATCCAACCAAATTCCTAGTTGCTCATGGTGAAAAACGTGCCATCAGTCCATCTATTTAAGATATCTATGTAGTCCATATCAATGACTTTGGCTTCCCATGTGTTCATCTAAGTGAACTCAACTAAACTCTCATAATCATCATGTCTATACATATGTCAAGGTGAAGTGCTCTTGGTCACTCCTACCTTCATCCATCATATACGAGTACTTCCTTCAAGGCTACTCCCACACTAAAGGTCTGCCAAGAGGTCCATATTGGTTTAAGCCATGAAGAAGTATACTCCACCAATTTTCCCTACCACTAAGGTAGTCTATAGGTCATGACGGGCACTTTTCATTCCATGTGGAAAAGCGTGACCCTTTCCATAATAAAGGTCATCAAGTTCCACCCTTGTCTAGGGAATTTGAACCATCTAGAGTAAAGTCACAAATTGCCTCATCAAGGTTTGTAACATCCCATGTTCCTTGTTCCATCAATGTACAAGGTCTCATCATAGTAGTCATCCAAGGAAAGGTCCTCCATGGTTTTGGCAAAGAAGTCATGTCTTTTCTTGTTCTTCCATACGGTCCATCTCCAAAATTCTCAAGTGAGACACAAGTCATATCACCATGAACACTCCTCAAGTGAGTGTCCACGATTCCCATAAATTCCTTTGATGTGTTCGATCCTGCTACCACCTGCTCACCAGGTTCCTACTCGATCATGGTCACATTCGCAACATATTCATGTGGTTTACCCACCAATGCTTGCAATGTGTGTTGTCTTGGTTCAAATTGTATCACAATTTCATCCTTCATCTCTTCTATCTCCATAATATCCTTATGAGAATCATCCATCACTGATGCTTGTAATGTGCTCGGCCTCGGTCCAACCTATTTATCAAATCCATCCTTGACATCTTCCACATCTGGAACATCCTTGTGTGGATCAACTTGTAACGCTTGTAATGTGTTTGGTTCGGGTTCAACTTGTTCTACAAGTTCTTCCTTCTCCTCAACTATATTCCCAACATCCTTTGGTTTAGCCAATGTAGGTTTCCTTACTCTTTGGTACTTCTTTCCAATTTTGGAAATCTTCCCTTCAAGTGCCTCTAGTTCATAGCATAATGCCATCCATTCATCGAAATGGACCATCTTCTCAAAAATTTGATCACCTTCATCCTTTCTAGATTCACATACCCCTTCCTCATACATTGCCTTAAGAGATTTTGCTATAGCATATTTCTCTTCTATAAGATCTTTTGTTTTCTTCCAAGATTTCACCACTTATTTCTCGAAGACTCCAAGATTGTCTTGAATCCAAAAGTCATCTCTCATATACCTTATCCATTGTAAGGCTTCGAAGGTTTTCTCTCTTAATTATTCCAAAGTTATCATCTCTTCTTTTGTAGTTTTAGCCTTTAAAAATGCCTTTCTTCAGCTAAGGTCTCCAAACAAACCCAATGTACAAGTTCAGCTTCAACACCACCTGCAACCCTGCAATTGTGTCCCTAATTTCTTCAATCAAGCTTCAACTTCAACTTTTGAGTTGTCCCTGCTTGATTTAGTATAAAGCCCCAAAATATGGTAGCTCCGATACCAACTGATGTACAATAGTATCTTTGTATTCATACTTCAACAACGATGTATCAGTGGCTTCGATACAAACTATCACACCCCTATACCTTTGGTGTCTTCCAACCATGCTATAGATGGGTGCAGCACTACGGTACATTTTCTTTTTCCAAATAATCAAGTATATAGACTATGCCTTTACAACACTTGTTCAATTATTTAATCAAATGTTCTTTCAATATTAGGAAATCAAAATAAACAACATTATCAATCCACAAGTATGCCCATACATACAATGGAGGGGAAACTCCCTGTTAATAATGAGTCCGCCTGATAATATGTTTTATAAATGAAATGATATAAGTTCCAATACAGCAAAAGCCACTTCTTCTCCTTGGAAAGGCAAGTTAGCATTTTGACCAAGCTTCAAGGCATTTAAGCCATCAAACTAGCCTAGAACAATGATTTACATTATCATATTTTCACCTTGGGAATTTTCTGCATGAGCCTGCCCAAGTGCTACCAGGTCACTTGCGTCACTCAGGTCAGCACTGAAAATCAGTTCGAACCTTCCCATGATCTCCCTACATGTCAAATCTAGTTCCAAATTGTGTGGTTAGATGTGTACCATCAATACACACATGTTGTAACTTTTTTCACTCAATTCTGACTTACGATGCTCCCGGAATGACCTCTGAACTGAAGTTCAGTTCGTGCAAACACCCTACCTGACCCGACCTGCACTATGGACACCCTATGGAACTTCTGCATGTCCTGCATTTATGTCACATGACCTGACCTGTGCACTACCCAAATCAACCTATCCTACGGTGCGAATGCCCTGTGGAATATTTCCACATGCCCTGCACACTATAAACCCAACTCGATGTAGTATTCCAAATATGGAACAGCTAGCAAGACATGACTGGAAAATGCATTTTCTAGTAATGTATTCTATAGGAATTGAAAATAGGACCTGGATCCCTTAGATAAATGTATCTAAGTCCTAAATCCAGGAGATGGCTAAAAATAAATCCTTCTAAGGTGGTTAAACAGATCTCCCACACTTATATGTCCTCAGAAAGTGCCCGATGAGGGACTGCAACAATTCTTGAGCAAGAAATGGAAAGACAACGTTATTATATAGTTGTGAACACATGAAGATATATATAGCCAAAAAATATATGTTATAGCAGAAAATTTGTACAATAGTGGGAGTAATCAATCACTCTGGATAGGCAATGGAAGCCTCAATGGAACATGTACAAAGAAATGAATCAACATTGCTACATGAGAAAAACCCTGGCTAAAATAATGCAGTTTATATGGGAAAATGAAACAAAATAGATGATATGACAATGATAGCTCAAATAAATGAGGGGGAGCAAGCTATCAACCCTTGAAAACACTAATACAAAAATATTCAAGAGGATTGGCTATAATATATATACACAAAAGGATAATCTGCAGAAATTCCAGAGTTGCTAGGCAGCAACTGCAACTCAGAAAATAGAAATGGATAAATATAGTTGATGATGTTGCATATGATGCATATATCTCATGCAATGGATCTCTCAGGTAAAATGCTGATCCAATCCCTGAAGATCTTGCCCTCCAAAGTAGTGGTTCAACCCCTACTGCAAATGATGCTCAGAAATAATGCATTCAAGGAACTGGACTGCACTGTAGGAGATAGAGAATGTTTTTCCTAGTGAAAAATATGTACAATTAGCTAAGAAAAATACTTAAATAACCTCCCATAGAAATAGGAACCCCCTCCTCTGAAAGATAATCCAAGGAAAAGTGTCGTGGAACCCTCCACTGCAACACCCAACAACACTATGTTATACTTCAGCAGAAATAACGCAATGACTGATGGAAGTGGCTTTGGCCTTGAGCCAAGATGTGAAGAAATGAAGTGCAATCCTTCAAGAGTCCTCTCAAGAAGGAGAAGAAATCCTAAATAGGAATCCCTCATGCTAAGCAGCACTGCAACTTAGCTGAACAGCTGGAGTATGAAAAATAGTCTTCAGACTAAAATCAGTATGCTCAAATATGTCTCACTATGGCTGCCTCTTCCTCCTTTTATACAAGTGAAAGCTATCTTGCCCTGGACCCAAAACATTAGGTTTTCTTCCACAAGGAATATTCATCCCTCTCAAAATGCGTTGTCTTCTCATTCAAGCTACACCTCTTAGGCAGCGTTGTTGACTTGGTCAAACTTGACCTGTCCTCATGCATTTTCCCCCTTTCACATTGGAAGCTGGAAAATCAAGGTGCTCCATGGATCATTTTCAAATTATAAAGGATATTATTCCTACTCATGGGCCTTTTAACCATTTTATTCACCTCCTATATGAAATAATAAAAAATTAGTGTTTCAATTATCTGCATGAAATTTTTCGAACATTACAACCCTCCCCTCTCAAAGATTGCTTGTCCTTAAGCAAGTGCAAGGATAGACTGAATTATTTTCCTCTCCTCTCCCTATAACATCTGTGTATGATGATATCCTCCAAGGAAAGTGATGCTATTTGTTACACAGTAATTTATCACTGTCCCTGCAATTCCCCATCCCGCACATTGGAGGGCCTTTTCCATGACCTGAGTAGTGACATAACCTGAAACCACTTTCATGGCACCCCGCTTGACAAGGACAATCATTCCTTTGAAGAAAGTCTCCTTTGGAAAACCCTAAAAACTAATCTTTTGGCCTTGGCGTGACTAGCCATTTCAGCCCTCGCGCCAATGGGGAAAATCCACGAAAGAGGGTGATCCAACTGGTGCTCCATCCCAGTGTATTGCCTATGCCAAGCTTAATAAGGATTGTTTTTTAAAAATAAATGGCAGAAGTTTGATTCCAAGAAAATCCTAAACGAGTCTCTAAAATGAGTTGGGAGGTTTGGCTCTGGATCTCCATGTATGGGAGGTGGTTTTCCACGTATCATGGAAGCTTCCTTGAGGATAGGGCCAATCCCAAAATTGTAGGGATCCCAACTCCCCTTCCACCATCTATATAAGCCTGCCATTTTCCCTTAGCAAGCTAGAAGCAAGAGTTGAATCTGTGGCAAGGAGACTATCGCCAGACTGCCTTTGAGAGCCAAGCCGAAGAGAGAGAGATTTATCCTATTCCCAATGAGCTTCATTGAGACATGCTCTGCTGTCGACCCGCCGAAGGAAGATCCATCGTCAGAGCCTTGGGTTGTATCTTTCTTTGTTATTATTAATGATAAGTGACTTTGATTATGGTTTCATTCATGTGTCTTTTTCTTGATGCAAGGAATTACATCCTCTCTGACTGATGTATGGTTACAATATTTAGATTATATGTTGTGTATCGTTGTGTTTCTTCGCATGTGTGCAAGTGTTCGACGTGTCAAGAGGAAGGATCGTGATCTGCCAAAGCGGAGGACGAGATGCGTCACCCTTTCCTCAATGACCATTGCATAGGACCTGAGGTCGGAAACTTATCATGTTTTGTCATTTTTGTAACTAGAGACATGCATCACTGTGTATTTGATTGTTGCTAGACCCGATCTCGGCTAGTAGGGATCGCCTCTGTCCGCAGAGGGGATTTACCTCTCCAACAAACTGGTGACTCCCCTTGGGATTTGATTTGAGTTTTTCTTGTCTCTTTCGGTGGCTTTTGGATTCTTTCTACTTGATTTTCTCTTCTGGTCTGTCTCTTTCTGGTGTAGAACCTCTGTTCAGCTCCCACCATACCTGATCTACTCTTTGCTTGCTCTTTTTCATTCCTGTCATTAGTAAACTTGATTGGCCTTCTTTTTAGCCTAACAGTCACACCAGTTGCCACTTTTTGCTAGCTAGGCACCCGTGCGAACCCTATTTTGGTGCTAGATGCAGCCAAACAGTCACACCATTCCTGTGTGGTGCTAGGGTTTGCTTGTTCTAAGCTCTCTGAGTTTGATTTTTGGTTTTTGGTGCATCTTTTCTGATTGTCTGAGTGTCTTGAAGTCCTTTTTGACTATGTTTGACCTCCATCCTCTAGTTTTTTTCCCTATACCTTCAGTTTTACATTCTAGCCCTAGAGCATCTAGGTGCTCTTGTGTGTTGAGCCTCCCGTAAGAGTTTTTGGTTTTCTCTAGTTCAGTCAACTTTGTTTTTTCCTCCTTGCATTAATTTGGTTGGTTTTTATTGTATCATTGCATTATTTGAGTGATTTATCTTTTTCTCATTCAAGTTTCGCTTTGTCTCATTTCGAGCCTAGATCACAGCGTTCGTATGAGTTTTTTGTTGGGGTTCCTCTTTGATTTGAAGGATTTCTCCATTAGTTTGAGGTCTAATTGTGTGTTGAGTGAAATTTCTTGTTACGCTTTCGTTATCATTTCTCAAATTGGTCTCTTATTAGTTTTCATTTCGTTTGGTGCATTTTTCTCTAAAACATTGAAAATACAAAAACAATTCTTTTTGCTTTTGATTAGTTAGTGAAAATTGAAAAAATTTCTGCATTATTAGTGTTATATAACTCTAAAGGAAAATTTTAGTTTCATTAGCATGCATTAGAGACACTAGTGGTTGTTTTTTTATCATTTTGTTATTGTTTGAAAAGATCTCAACCTTCCCGTAGTTAGATATTCATCGAACAAAGTGATTCGTAGTGGCATGTAGTGTGCATTTAGAGGATTTTTGAGACATAACATTCGGTAGGGCCTGAAATTGAAACATAATTGAAGATCAACTCTAAAATTTATTGAATTTACCCTAAGGCAGCATTGAAACATTAACGAAATATTTATAGGTCTATGCTAGTGATGTGTTTGGGTTTCATTAAACCTAGTAGTTGTCGTTCACCTCTTGGCTTTAGACAGCACTAGTACAGAATTGTGCTCCCTGTACCGTTGCATATATAAAGGGAGACCCCACTAGGATGTTATCCTTTATCTGTAGGAAGCCAAGTCTACTGCCTTACACCCGTGATACACTGAACACAACATTCAGTAATATTTCCTGCACATACATCAAGTCCTTGGTTGATTTCTCTTTCATTTTTTAACCAAGGTGTATATTGCAGTTCACGGATATTTGGTGCACCCTTTTGCCTAGAGTTCTAGAGTAGTCATTTCGATCAAGCGCTTATCCTTTCATGCTTGTTTCCAAATTGAAAGAGATAGAGTCACCTTTTACTCATTTCTCTACTCTTAAAACATGAAACAGTAAAATTTTTGAGTTTTGATGTGGTAAAATTAATCACCTTCGATCACAGCCCTTTTAGAGATTGTTTGTTGGCTGTTTGATTTTTTGCCTTGGTTTTAGCCCGTGTGATTTTTTTTTGATCTCTTCCTCTTTTCGTTACTGTCACAATGGCGGAACCCTTAGTTTCATCTACTGGTAGTCCTTACACAGAAGTTTCGCCAGAGGTATCTCAGTCCTCTACTGAACCTCAGCAGCCTATTGTCTCCGAGTTTCTCAACGGGGTAGCGGTTCTATCTGAGCTTCCTTTTTGAGGACAAGTTGAGTTCAATTGGCCCTTATCCAATGCTTGGTTTGGATTTGGAGTACGGGAATATTTCCCTCCTCTTACATCAGGTTTTCCTTTTTTAGCTGCTGTTATACCTCCTAGTCCTCGTCGTCTTTTGGAAGATCTTGTGGCAGGGTCAGATATGGACTCACCAAGTGCTTATCCTAGTGAGGAAATTCCTACATCTGGTGAATATTACTAGATTTTCCCATAAAAAAACCCTAAGTCTTCTATCATGTCTTCTCCTGGTCCTTTGGTTCCAGCAAGATATAGGTCCTTAAGTCAGATGGTGGCCGCAGTGGCCTCCATGGGAGTGTCGACTCCGTCCATGAGGCCCGTTATACCTTCGTTAGGGATGTCACCATCGACACCTCTCACGTCATCCCCATAGGTCACATTAGTACCTGTTAGGCCTACCATCTACATAGCTACATCTACACCCATTGTTACTGCTCAGTCCATTAGGACCGCGTCACTCCCTGAAGATGTCTACATCGCATCTGCGATTCCGGAGAATATCTCTCCTGAGGAGTATCGGTTGTCTTTACAGTCGTTGAACTCCAAGGTTTGTTAGTCCTCCCAAGATCCCAAACGTCATTATTTTTCCCATTATGGACTAGATGGTACCCCTATTTACGTTTTTCCATACCAATATGATGAGCAGGGTAACCCTCTAAATTTTCTTGCTCCAGAGGCTTACCAGTATGTCCAAATTTTGTTGTCTGCCCAGGCTGGGAAACCTTCTAACCCACAAGGACAACCCCTCCAGGGCCAAACTTTGGGCCAGCTTGGTTATCTATATGACTCACAAGGACAACCCTTACATGGCCAACCTTCGGGCCAACAGTGGTTGTTGTATGGTCTGCAAGGGAAATCCTACAACCCTCAAGGTGAACCTTTACAGCCTCACTATATGATCCAACCAGGGCAACCTCAAGGACCCATAGGCCAACCGAGGTATCAACCTAGACCGTTGTATGTTCCTTGGGGGAAAATCCACCCTTCCCAACCTATGATGCAACCTCAGTTTCCCATCGGTCGGAATGTTGCACAACCAGGGCCATCTTATGGTCCTGTCATAGGTCAGCCTGGTTATCAGGCATAACCTAGCTCCATTCCACCATCAGGCCAATTGGCTCAGCCAGGCCAACCTGGTGCCTTTCACTAGACAGTTCAACCTGTTCAACCAGGACAACCTGTGCACCAGGGTCAACCTGTTCAACCAGGGAAGCCCACTCAGTCAGGTCAACCTGTTCAATTAGGCCAACCTGCACATCTAGTCAACCCTACTTAATAGCCGATTTATTCCATGCCATAGCTGAATCTACCCGTGCACCCAAATTATTAGGCTCAGCAGGTCCCCACTTACCAACAACCCGCTCGACTCCAAGGCAGTTATTACCTTCAAGGTCAGTATCGAATGGTTTACAACCCACCCCAAGGTTCTAGTTATTACCTTCAACAACTAGGCTATACCTATACTCAGCAGTCAAATCCATACACTACTCAAACGGGGCCTACATATAATCAGGGTTAGTACCCTAGTTATCAACCTCTTACACTGGTTATCAGCAACCGTATTAGCCCAATTATACGGCTTATACCCCCTATGGTTAGAATCCTCTGAGACAGAACCAATGGGGACAAAGTTATGCCCAACCAGGATGGAGTACAAGTATAGGTCCTTATCAAGGGCCTGGTATGCCTTTCAATTGTCATTTACCTTTCCTCGGCATGTTGGAATTGTCGGACGTATCTAGATTGACCAATGATCTAATTCTTCACAGTCCTTATTGGCCTCCAGTTCCAACCAAGGTGCCCGGTGACTGTCCTAAATTTGAAGATAAAGGTGGAGAGGACCCCTAAGCTCATGTCATGACCTACCATCTATGGTGTTCTTCGAACTCTTGGGTGGATGATTCAATTCTTCTGTGTCTTTTCCAGCACACTCTTACCGGTGTTGCCACTAAGTGGTATATAGAATTACCCCGTGGTATCTTTCAAGACTTCAATACGTTATCTATGGCTTTTCTGACACACTTCCAATTACCGGTTTGTTACGAAGCCACGACGCATCTCCTGACTTCTCTCAAGCAGGATAAAGCCACCCACATATCTGATCATATTCATGAGTGGCAACGTCGTCATAGACTGATCAATTTTGATAGAACTGATTAGCTTCTAACTCATTGGTTCACTACCTCCTTCGTTAACAAGATCACTCAAGATATTGCTATGGGGGCATGTGTGACTGAAGAACAAGCCATCGCTCGTGCCCAGTACCTTGATTTGGTGTACTCTCAATCCGGAACGCTATATGATATATTGACTAATGCCCCGCGGCCAAGGAGCTCTAAAGCACCAGCTACCCCATCGGTGGACGGTGTTATTGGTTACATTTCTCAGACTTCTCGGAAGTCCACTAATGGGAAGCAAAAGTTTAATTCTTCCAATAATTCTTCTCTTCCCGCCCCTGCATATTCTGGTAAGACTGCAGAGGTCAATGTCGTTTAGGCCAACCTTGCAGAAAAGGCCTCCAAAGGGAAGAAGAAGGGCAAAGGCAAATCCAAACCCGATGCCCCGAAACCAGATTATTCTAAACCTCATGCTGAAGATGGTTCCCAACGCAAGCCGAAGTACCCTTGCCTTATCTGTGAAGGAGATCATTATACCAAAGATTGTCCCCGATGATCTGAAGTTAGTCAACTTCTGAACGGATCCAAAGGGACTTCGGCAGTTCTCAAAGAACCATTCCCGTCTCAGCAGACCCAAATGATTGAGAAGCCTTCACCATCTGCACCATTTGGGTCCCAAGTTTTTATGATGAATGGTGCTGCACCTATTTTGATTGCTACGCACTCGAAGGATTATGCTGGATCATGCCAGGAAGATGGGAAGGAAGTCATTGATGGCCCACCTCCCCCACCTATCTTTGGTCCTTTAGAAATTGAGAAATGCAGCGCTGAACCCATTGTAAGGCCACCTTCTAAAGGTGTTCTGTGAAAATATTGCTATAATCCAAACACCCGTGTCGCTTAGAACTACAACATTTTTGAGGATTTGGAAAAAATTCCTTCCGCAATGTTTGCGTTGGAAGCGCTTCAAAGTTTCCCATCACAATGGAAGGCTATGTTGTCCGTAATCGGCAAAATTGATCCTGCCGATTCTAGTCTTCTCACCTTCGACTTCGAAAATTTTGTCCCCCGACTTCCGCATCAAATTTCTCTCGTTATACAAGTTGGTATCAATGGCCTTAACATCCACAGAGCATTTGTGTACAAAGGTGCTTCCACCTGTATTATGTCCTCTACCTGCTGGAAGGCCATAGGCTCTCCAGCTCTTACGTCATCTCCCAATGCCCTAGAGGAATTTAATGGTAGAGGATCAAAACCCCTGGGTGTTCTCAAGAGTTTATCGATCACGTTACAGGGTAAGATAGTAAACCTAGAAGTAGAAGTGGTTGACGCCAAGCTCAACTACAATCTTCTTCTTGGTCGCAGCTGGACTCACACCATGCTATGTGTTCCGTCCACCCTCTTCTAGCTTTTGAAGTTTCCTCATGAGGGAAAAATTATCACTGTCGATCAGCTGTCTTTCTTCACCTCATCCTCTGAGAACAACGTACCTTACATGGATCAGATCCCCAATCCCCCCAATAGTGTAGGACCCGACCTTTTCAAGGACCCCATCCGCATGGGTATTTTTCCCGCGCCACCACCGCACATTGTTCAAGTTAACATGATCTCTAGGTAAGATGACCCATGAATCATCCTTTTTCCTAAACAGGTGACCTCTTTTAGATAATTGATTCCTTTAACTACAATTGAGATCAATTACTACGATATCGTCGCTGCATCAGATCCTCCTCCTTATAAACATGCTCCTTTGAGCATGGCTCTAGATGTATATTCTCAATCCCCTTGGCTTGGAAATGAAGATTCGACTGATCCTTTAAGAGAAGTCTTCCCCTCTAATGAATCTATCATTGAAATGATGAATCTTGAAGATTTGCCATGGAGCGATGGCCATCATCGTTCCTCGTTCATGCCTGGCCTGGGGGCAATGCCTAATTGTCTAGAGCGCTTCACATCTCAGGTTCCCACTCCACCTCTTCAAACATCGATATTGAATCATGAGGTTATTTTAGAGGGAAATATAAGTAACATCACTCAAATCATGCCTATCGACATCTTCGTCAAACTGAGGGTAGTCGAGAACATTCATGTGGGAGTTACTTGTTCTCCCGAAGAGATTCAAGTATACACGAACCTTTTTTGCGAATTCAGAGATGTTTTCCCATGGTCCTATCAAGAGATGCCTGGGATTGATCCCAGTATAGTCGTCCATGAGATTCCCACCTATCTAGGTTCAAATCCCATGCATCAGTGTCTACGCCCAGTGCATCCCCAAAAAGCCGCAGCTAGGGCTTCATATATACAATTCCCCTCACAGAATGGGTTTCTAATATTGTCACGGTAGATAAGAAGAAAGGCACTATACGGGTATATGTTGACTACCGAGATATCGATCAGGCCTGTCCTAAGGACAATTATCCCACTCCCTTTACAGATCAGATCATCAATGACTACGCGGGGAGTGATATCTATTCCCTCATTGACGGCTTCCCGGGTTACAATAAAATTAATATTTTACCCGCTGATCAACATAAGACCGCCTTTATCTGTCCATGGGGTAATTTCGCTTATAAGAAGCTCCCATTCGTCTTAAAAAATGCTGGAGCTACCTTCCAATGCGCTATTTCCTATGCTTTTCATGACATGCGTCATATTGTTCAACTGTATCTCGACGATTTGCTGGCCCATTTAGCTTGGCGTGAGGACCATCCTGTACAGCTCCGCCATATTTTTCTCCACTACCGACGTTACGATATTAGGCTCAACCCTCAAAATTGCATTTTCTGCGTAGATTATGGTCATATTTTGGGATTCATCATCTCTAAAGATGGAATTTTTCTTGACCCCATCAAGGTCGAGGCCATCGTTAACCTCCCATCCCCATCCTCGTTGCATCAATTGCAGAGTCTTCAAGGGAAAGCCAACTTCTTACGCCGCTTTATTCCGAACTATGCAGAAGTGACCAATGGGTTTATGCGACTTTTGAAACAGGACATTCCCTTCCATTGGGATGAGATTTCTCAGCAATCCTTTGATAAACTTAAAATGTTGCTTGTCAATGCTCCGCTAATACATCCTCCCAACTATCATCATGATTTCACCCTTTATTTCGCTGCCGCTTTTAGCACGATAGATATGGTTCTAGTACAGTATGAAGACGATGGGAATGAACATGTCATTTACTATCTATCTCAAAATATTCTTGACACTGAAACACAATATGCCCACGTCAAGAAGTTGGCGCTTGCCGCAGTCCAGGCCGTTTAGCGGTTCTGCCATTACATCCTGTTGCATACTGTAACCGTGATTTCCAACTGTAACCCCATGACATACACCTTGTCTCAACAATTTTTGGGGGGGAAAGTAGTTGAAATGGATTTTCATCCTTCAAGAGTTTGATTTGGAGTTCACCACTACCAAATCAACAAAATCATTGGTTTTTGCTGATCTTATTTGCTCTCTCCCGACAGACTCCATTCCATCCCAATCCGAGGATCACATCCCGGATGAAACACTCTTTGTTATTATCACTCATGACCCATGGTACAGTGACATCATCATGTACCTTCAGACATCCACCTTCTGATCCGAGTTGACGAAGGATGCTCGACATCGCGTTTGGCATCAATCTCAACCATATTGCATTGTCGGAGATACCTTGTATCGTGTCAGAGTTGATTCTGTGCTCTACCGATGCTTGACCCTGGAAGAGGTTGAGAAAGTCATAAATGACTGTCACAGTGGTGCATGTGTTGGTCACATGTCTGGATATGCTACTGCCCAGAATATTCTGCATGTGGGTTACTTCTGGTTGTCTATATTCAAGGACTGTATTGTTGTAGTTCGAAAATGCCATGTGTGCGAGGTGTTTCTGTGCAAGATGCCTGCACCACCCCTACCTTTGCATCCTATCACTACCATAGGCCCTTTTTCGAAATGGGGCATAGATTGTATGACATGTAACCCTCACTCAGATAGGGGGCATGCTTATATAATCGTTGCATGGACTACTTCACCAAGTGGGCAGAGGCAATGCCTACATTAGCTGCCGACGATAAGACAGCTGCTCAATTCATTTTCAACCATGTAATTACACATTTCGGAGTTCCTCAAGCCATTTTCACTGATCATGGCACTCATTTTCAGGACTACATGATGTCAGAGCTGACATCCAAGTTGGGCTTGCACCATGAAAGCTCAATGCCATATTACCCTAAGGCGAATGGCTAGGTTGAGGCCATGAACAAGGTACTAGTCATGATGCTTCAACGAACGATTGGTATTCATAAATCCAATTTTCATCTCCCATTGTTCTCAGCTCTCTAGGCCTATCTAACGTCTGTAAAGAGTGCAACTAGATTCACACCTTTCCAGCTGGTGTATGGTCTGGAAGCGACTCTCCCGGTTGAATGTGAGATCCCTTCGCTGAAGTTGGCTGTGGAATTATTTCCCGACACTTCCCTGTAGGAAGAACGTCTCCTCTATCTGGAACGAGTGGATGAAACTCAATGCTTAGATACTTTAGTCATTGAGGCACAAAAAAAGTGGGTTAAAGCCCATTTTGATCAATCGGTTTCTCCATGTTCTTTCATTGAAGGGGACCTCGTCCTCTTATATGACCAAGCACATGATAAAATTGGAGCGGGAAAATTCCAACCCATGTGGCATGGACCCTATATCATCAAATGAGTATTAAAAAATGGGGCCTATGAGCTAATCGACTATGAAGGTATTCCTCTGGCAGAGCCTAGAAATGGGTTGTACCTCAAGAAGTACTATGCTTGAATTATTCTTGTGTGGTGTGTGTACATAAGTGAGTGATTTCATTTTTTTTGCATGTGTGGTGTGGTGTGCTTTGTAAGTGCCTTTCTACTGATTGGGTCTTCCTGATTGTGTAGATGTTTATTACTCCTTTTGTCGATTTCATGGATGGTGCCTCCCGAAGTACAAGGAGTATGTCCTCGGCAGCCTGGGTAATCTACAATCCTATTGGTGAGTTAATCAATTTACAAGGTGTTTGTCTAGGGCCTGACACAAATAATGTCATGGAATATAGTGTCATTTTGGAATTATTAAATGAGGTTATTAACCTCGGCATTCATGCATTAATTTTGTATCTAGACTCACAACTTGTAGTGTTACAACTCAATGGTCATTATTCAGTTAGAAACCCATCCATTTTACGACTGTATCTACGTATTCATTTACTAGAAAGAAATTTTGATTACATTACATATCAACATATACCCAGAAACATGAATGCGTTAACAGATGTAGTAGCTAAGATGGTTTTAGATAGACATTTATGCAACTTGTAAGAACATCATCATATGTAAAAAATCCATCCATATATATATATATATATATATATATATATATATAGAAACGTTTGCAGTTTGTGTACATCACATAAAATTAAAAAAATATACATGTCTATTTTAATAATAGCCAGAGACAACATGTCTCTCAAAAATGTCCAAATAAATAGCCTAGATGACTAATCAGAATGGTGCTCATGGTAGCATGTCACTGCCCGCACCAACCGCCTCAATAAACGATGAAGGCTACTAGGCACCCCCACGGTGTGCCTCTGATAAGCCAATGGGACATCTGCTAGACGAGCATAATCTAGGATCCCACGGGCAATTCCCTCCAAGTTCTGGATGAGATCACTCCCCTCGCCACCCTCGCCTTGAGGGTCATAAGCAAGCAGGGTCCTTCGTGCGATGGGCGACATCCCATCAGGCCTCTCTCGGCCAACATCTGCATAAACATAGGATTGTTTGTTAGGACATGCATGTATAACTAAAAAAAAATCATAAAATACAAAAAATCATAAAAAAATCTTACCCAGCTCCTCGTCCCAATCTTCTCCCTCTCAGAGTGGAAAATCCGGGTCTCCCGTGAAGTCAGTACCAGCATAGGGCTAGTCATCTACGATGATCATTTGTTGCCGAAGCGATGCAAAGAACTCAGGCCTCCATGAAATTTTCTAGCCCCCTCCTAACCTGGGCATGAGTGTTGCCCATCGAGCCATCTGTGGCTCCCTCAATGGTGGCTCAGCGAATATCACACCCTGGCCCTGGAAGATTGGTAACCGTTCAAGGATGAATGATACCAAGATAGATCCGTACCCAAACTCTTTCAATTTTTCCTTCTTACACTTTGTCAACTATCGTTTGATGTTCATTGTTACGACAGTGGCGCAATATAAAAGCGTCAGGTTCATGCATTCTAATGCTAAAAGGAGTTGTGTTTTAGTGGCCTGATATGGCACCTGCGACCCCGCAGCCTGCGTAATGGTATGGAGCACCACTCTGAGTGCTATATTGGGAGCTGTGTGGACATCAACCTTCCCACTGCTTGATCATGTTCATGCCCCTGGGCACACTCTTTCCATCACCATTGAAATTTTCTCACCAGATGGCCTAGTACCTGTAAAAATCAGGACTGGACATCTCCGAGACAATCCAGTTATGAAATAAACATCAGATACTTTGAGCTCCAACACTTGGTCTCGAAGCCTAAAATTGTCTTTGTTTTCATCCCAAATGCTGATCAAGTATTGTAGTAACTCAGGTTGTTCCCTGAGACACGGTGTCATGAAGAATTTTTTCAAGTCGCAATCCCAGAGAGCGTTCATACATGCCTCGTTCTCCATGGCCATTTCATCTTCTTCACTATGTTCCCTTTATTTCCAGTCTATCACCATTGTGACTGTGTATCTGCACAAATATGGTCATAAACACGTTATTAGATCCCTTGAACACTCAAAAATCCGATTGATTGGTTCATATTTTGTAAATTTTAAGCAGACATTTAGGTTGCACCATTGGCGCGACTGTTTTGCTGACAGTTGCGCCAACTGGCGAACCCCTTTGCAAAAAGTATCCAATTGGTGGGAGTCCATGCCCGATACTCACACCAATTGGGCGAGCCCTAAAATTCAAATTTTCCCTCAGGGATCCAAAATCACAGTGGAATTCTACAAAAAATGGATTAAAACAAAGCTAAGGGGAGCACCTCTTACCTGGGAAAGATGAGAACTGAAGTGATGCACTATATTGTCTGTAATTGTCACTGCAAGTTTGCACAGGAAAAACTCATTGTTGCTCTCCACAAGAGGTAAAAATAAAAGTAAATATGTTTTTACTATTTTTGGCATATTTATAACTTTTCAATATCAATTTAGGTTTTGAAGCTCATTTCTCTATTATTTTATTATATTTTGTCGAAAAATGGGTTGTACGCTTGCTTCCTTGTGCAGCAACAGGTTTTCACACGACTAGGACGACGATGCGAGTTGTATTTTATACTTTTTCAGACTCGGTAAAAACACGAAAAAGTCACTACTGGAGTCATGTTTCAGCTCTTTTCTGACTCTCTAAACATGAAAATATTGCCGAGTCACTTGTTGTTTTGATCTCATTAAATTGGCTACGAATATACCAAGTATACGTTTATCCCTTTTTCGGGCTGGGATAGATTATTTACGAAAAAGGAATACCCTAGCCTATCGCGACTAGGAGGTTTTCTCAAACGTATTTTTCTACCTTTTTCGGATCTGAGGAACTATCTATGAAAAGGGAATGTTGGAGTTTAATTTTCCGCTATCTCTTCAAACTCTCCAAACATGAAAATATGTCGAGTTCTTCCTTTCTCAGACTCGTTAAAACCTAATGACATCGGATTCTGTCGTAATGATGATACTCGAGTTCCTCCTTCCTAGGGCTCGTTAAATGTACTAGGTTGGATTTGTTTGAAGGAAGAAATTATATCACAAGCATATGCTATCCCCTTCAAGCTTTTTTTCAAAACTAATTGGGGTATTCGCCAGAAATGGTGGGTAAAAATGAAACCAGTATCATCGTCGTGTCGGCAGTATGTCGCTCTTGAACATGGCACTTGTTTGCATTCGTGTCGGGTTGGGGACATCTCATTTTACTATTTGCTTGCCTCCATGGGTTTGGGTTATCCTTTTTACCACTCATCTATTCTTTTCCTCATCATCATGACCTAAAATATTTTGATGTCAAATACTGCCAAATCCAATGCGTGCCACCGATATGTTCAAGAGAAGATGACCTCTGTAGTTTCAACCCTCTTCTGATTCTCTACTGATCTTGATTCACAAAAATTATGTTCCTCTATCTTGCGTCAATGATGTGGGAAAAATTATGGCCCACCTTTGATCAAGGTCATTTCTTGTAGATTTCAGCTCATTATCCAGGAAGCTAATCTAGAGACTCCCTTCAGGTACCTTAGAGCGTGCATGCCTCAATGGCAGGTTCTTTGCATTCGGCACAATGTTTTCATCATTGGCCTTTGATCGAATTATTCTGTGGGTGTTCGACGCCAGCTCACTGATCACATTCTGTGGATTGTACCTATAGTACCTTGAGGGATATCCTCATTATTGGTGGTTCCTCTCATGTATGATAACGGCTTTCATCATTGGCTAGTAATTAGATGATGTTCTTGCATGTTTGACTTCAGATCATCTACTCACATGCTAGGACTTGTAATTTTTTTGGGTTGAAATGGAGCGCAAGACCCTGGGTTTTTTCTAATGGAATCCAGGCTGTGGATTTTGTGGATTATCATGATTGGTTACATGACTCATTGATTGGATGGCTGCATCCATACCTGAGTCTGCTTATTGATCATTTTTGGATGGCTGCTTCCATACCTTGGATCTTGATTATTGTATACTCTGTTATGGATGGCTGCGCCCATACCACATACCATTTATTTGGGATATTAGTTGTACTTGTCTATGCAGGCTTTCCGACAGCAGTGTTTTCAGCTGGGCACATTCTCATAAAGCATTTCATCCCTCTCTCTCTTTCGGGCCTCATGCTTTAGGGGGCATCTGTTACACAGTAGTTTGTGACCATCCCTGCAATTCCCTATCTCGCACATTTGAGGGCCTTTTTCGTGACCTGTGAGCAGTGACATAACCTGAAACCACTTTCATGGCACCCCCGTTGACATGGAAAATCATTCCTATAAAGAAATTCTCCTTTGGAAAACCCTAAAAACTGATCTTTTGGCCTTGGCGCGACTATCCAGTTCAGCCCTCACACCAAAGGGGAAAATCCACCAAAGAGGGCACACCAACTAGTACTATGTCCCAGTGTATTGCCCGCACCAAGAATTGTTTTTTAAAAATAAATGGTGGAAGTTTGATTCCAACCAAGTCCTGAATGAGTCTCTAAAATGAGTTGGGAGGTTTGGCTCTGAATCTCCATGTATCGGAGGTGGTTTTCCACCTATCATAGAAGCTTCCTTGAGGATGGGGAAAATACCACAATTATAGGGATGCCAACTCCCCTTCCACCATCTATATAAGCTTGCTATTTTCCCTTATCAAGCTAGAAGAAAGAGTTGAATCTGTGGCAAGGAGACTATCGCGAGACAGCCTTTGAGAGCCAAGCCGAAGAGAGAGAGCTTTGTCCTATTCTCGACAATCTTCATTGAGACATGCTCTGTTGTCGACCCGCCGAAGGAAGATCTAGCATCAGAGCCTTGGGTTGTATCTTTCTTTGTTATTATTAATGATAAGTGACTTTCATTATGGTTTCATTCATGTGTCTTTGTCTTGATGCAATGAATTACATCCTCTCTGACTGATGTATGGTTACAAGATTTAGATGCTATGTTGTGTATCATTGTGTTTCTTCACATGTGTGCAGGTGTTCGGATGTTTCAAGTGGAAGTATCATGATCTGCCAAAGTGGAGGACTGGAAGCGTCATCCTTTCCTCAACAACCATTGCGTAGGACCTGAGGTAGGAAACTTATCATGTTTTGTCATTTTTGTAACTAGAGACCTGCGTCACTGCGTATTTGATTGTTGCTAGACCTGATCTGGGCTAGTAGGGATCACCTTTGTCTGCAGAGGGGATTTACCTCTCCAATGCTATCTCATCAATCAAGCCTCCATATTGCCCCTCCTCAGCATGTAAGTTAGCTATCAAGCCATCATCATGTAAATGTGAAATACTGAAGAGGATAGCAAAGTGATGTCTAGAGGTCCCTTTGAAGAATGGGATCTGAAATATAATGGGAATTATCTTTTCCATATGGATCCTCCATCTCCATGATATGAGCCATGAAAAATGAGTCACCTTCCAACTAGGCAACTCTTGAAATATGTCATCCACCTTTGGCTTTGGAAAAGTATATGGGATGAAAATATGCATATGGTAGACAATGTAGCCTACCCTACATTGTCCATCTCTCCACTCATGATAATTGTAGAGTGATGTCTGTCCATGGGCTATAATAGTTTTTCCCTCAAGTGGGAAAATGAGGACTAGACCTCAAAATATCTCTTCCCCAACACTGCAAATCAAGTTGGCCCAAATCCTTCCATATATGATGAGTTGGAAGTCACCATCATATGGAGTCCATCCAATCATATCACCCATCTTATAAAGAGACAAATGTACTACTTTAGTGGTCATACAATCTCCCATGCTCCCCTTAGAACATGTAGTACAAAAAGTGTGAGGAATTTCTCCCTCAAAGGACACATCCATCCAATGTGTCTTTCTCCCAAACATGCTCTTCATAAAAATAGAAACAATAGAGCCATAGGGAGCAAAAATGAGAATCATACTTGCTGCTATATGAAAAAAATGAGAAGGACAATAGTCCCTCAAGTACAACCAATGCAGCTTGACCCTCAACTACAATAGAGACTGATAAAAAGTATGGCTTTTCAACCACTTTCCTGTTGCTCCAATCTCCTCATAATTATGGAGGAAGTTAATAATGTAAGGTGTACAATGAGCATGTCCTCCATAATATATGTATTTCCCAAGACCTCCTAGGGAATGCCCATCAATCATGCTTATGGCCTCAACTAGACCATGAAGCTCTAAAGAAAGAATGCTCCTCCTTGGAGCAAAATCCTCCACATGTATGGTTAAGGGACATACATCATATAGATAATCATGAAAATAATCATCACCCTTACCATATGTTCTACTCATACAAGTGGAGTGGCTCATAAGTGAGACTCCTCCCATCTTGAAAGAAAAGAGGTGGTTGTGCTAACTCTCTCAAAGAGTCATGTCTCTCCTCCATCTACATCTAGTCCATGCATCTACTCATATGATGATATATCTCCTCCTCAAAGCCCATCCAAAAATACCCCTCCATGATGGTGTGGTATGCTCTCGTAGAATGTGTGTGGCTAAAAAGGAACTCCTCATAAGCTTCATGTAGCAACTTCCCCTTGAGCTTGGAAGCTCTAGGAAAGAATATCCTGCCATGATAAAATATGACCCCATCTCTAACTAAATATCCCTCCTCATGCAACTAGTCATCCAAGATCATGCAAGTGAAAATATCCTTGGAATACTCTACCAACAACTGGGAGTCCCAATATGGATCTAACCTCCATAGTGAAAGCACTGATGATCTCTCATGAAGAACATCTGTCATATGGTCATCATTCTCTTTGAAATTTCCCATGTCGAAAATGAAAGTTGGAAAGTTTTTATCCTTCCTCTGTTGCTTCTGCCACAGTGCAGAATCTGAAATGGAAGTGGGTACTGATAATGTTGAGGGAATGCTCCCTCTCTCCTTGAGTCCACCCCAGACTCCCAGTGCTATATCAAGCTCTACCAAGGTCTCCACCCTCCTGAAATCCATGAGTGGTGCCCCAACATGTGAAGCATCCATCCTCCTTTGCTGATCCAGTGGTCTCCCCGGCAAAGTGTCTCAATGCCATGAGACATCCCCAACAAGAGATGACTGAATATATGAATGAAAAAATCTGTCCATGCTTCCACTACACAATCCAATCACCTTCTTAGGTGAATCAACCTTCAGAAATGAATAGGGATGTGTACTCCTCATCTCATAGTGCTAGGTCTTCTCCCTACCTTCTCCTTTTGTCTCCATGGTTCCACACCTCCTCAACAATGGCACAGGTAGAACATGAGTTGTGCCTTGATCCCTACACATGATATCCTTGGAAATTTCTTGCAAATATGAAAGCATCTCTCTATTTGGAGAAAAGGCTCCTCCTTCCTCTACATGAGGTGCTAGATCAACTCCATATCTAACAATGTTGTTTTCCCCAATATCTGCAACATGAATGGGCAACTCACTAATGATTGGATTGATTTTTGAAAAAGAGATCTCCATGCTCCTTTGCTCAAAGGTGTGAGATGAAAACCTTTCTTTTGAAAAAGTATGGTGCAAGATTTCATGCAAGGGTTTTTCTTGAGTTTTCTTGTTTATTACCACCATGTGTTTCTCATGAATCTTTTTATGAAATCTTCCCACTAATTCCTTAGTGAAATTTGCATAATATGCAATGTTTAAATTTATTAAAGAAAAGTATTCAAATATCCACCAAGCATAAGCCTTACCTCTCAAATACAACACTGCAAATTTGATGGCTTCATCCTCTGGCATGTGGTGCTACTGCAAGAGGGTCTCTAACTCCTCCACCAAAGCTTTGGATGAACATGTAGGTGAACCCTTGAAGGTATATAGAAGAAATCTATATTGTTGCTCTCTCCCTTTCACCTTCATCTTGAAAAAATCTAAAAAACTGAGATGATCTCTAAATTTATGAGTTTGAGACTCATAATATTTCAAGAAATCACTAAGGGTTTACCTCCTAGAAACCTCTTCTTCTCTTTCCATCTCTATTTCGACAATCCTGAGCATGTGACTGTGATGAGAATTAGGATGTGTAGCTGCATGCTCACACTCATCAAATCTAGAGTTTGCTTTAGAAACAAACCCTACAGGAGATGCTCGATGCATATTCATCCTGATCTCCTTGAAATATTCATGAATCATATGTACATATTTAGGAAGAAGCTTGGTAATCTTATCCCCTTTTTCTTCTCCAAAATATGGAATCTTTTTCTTACTTATTTCTTTGTCTCCTTGATGAGAATAGGAAGTGCAGGGTTCTTCCTCTTATTTCTGTTTATCCTCCTTGGGGAGGTTCTTCATCGATCTAAAATATGATGAAATAAATCAAATCATCTTCAATATTCTGATATTATTGGGCTTAGAATCACAGACTGAGCCAAGAAAGCAGCTTTGATACCACTGTAGTATTCCAAATCTAGAACAGCTAGGAAGGCATGACTGGAAAACACATTTTATAGTAATGGCTACTACAGGAATTGAAACTAGGACTTGTATCCCTTAGATAAATGTATATAAGCCCTAAATCCAAGATATGGCTCCAAATAAATCCTTCTAAGGTGGTTAAACAGATCTCCCACACTTAGATGCCCTCAGAAAGTGCCCGATGAGGGACTACAACAATTCTTGAGCAAGAAATGGAAAGACAACATCATTATATAGTTAGGAACACATGAAGACATATATAGCCAATAAATATATGTTATAGCAGCAAATGTGTACAATACTGGCAGGAATCAATCACTCCAGATAGGCAGTGGAAGCCTCAATGGAACATGTACACATAAATGAATTAACACTGCTACAGGAGAAAAGCCCTAGCTAAAATAACACAGCTTATATGGGACACTGCAAAAAAATACATGATATGACAATGATAGCTCAAATAAATGAGGGGGAGCAAGCTCTCAACCCCTGAAAACACTAATTCAACAACCCTTAAGAGGATTGGCTACAATATAGATACAAAAGGAAAATATGTAGAAATGTCAGAGTTGTTGGGCAGTAGCTACAAATCAGAAAATAGAAAGGGATGAATATAGTTGATTATGCTACATCTAATCCAATCCCTGAAGATCTTGCCCTCCAAAGTAGTGGTGCAACCCCTACTGCAAATGATGCTTAGAAATAACACAGTCAAGGAACTAGATTGCGCTGTAGGGGATAGAGAATGTTTGGCCTGGTGCCAAATATTTACAATCAACTCATAAGCCTCCTTCACTGACCTCCTGGAGAAATAGGAACCCCCTCCTTTGAAATATAAGCCAAGGAAAGGTGTTGTGGAACCCTCCACTTCAACACCCAGCAACACTACATTATACTTCAACAAAAATAATGTAGTGATTGATGGAAGTGGCTTTGGCCTTGAGCCAAGATGTGGAGAAATGAAGTGCAATCCTTCAAGTGGCCTCTCAAGAAGGAGAGGAAATCCTAAATAGGAATCCCTCGTGCTAAGAAGCACTGCAACTCAGCTGAACAGTTGGAGTATGAAAAATAGTCTTTAGACTAAAATCAATATGCTCAAAGAGGTCTCACTATGGCTGCCTCTTCCTGCTTTTATACAAGTGAAAGCTCTCTTGCCCTGGACCCCACACATTAGGGTTTCTTCCACAAGGAATATTCCTCCCTATGAAACTGCATTTTTTTCTCATGCAAGCTACACCTTTTGGGCAACGCTGTTGACTTGGTCAAACTTGACCTTATCCTCATGCATTTTCCTCTTTTCACATTAGAAGGTGAAAAATCAAGCTGCTCCATGGATCCTTTTCACATTATGAAGGATCTTATTCCTACTCATGGGCCTTTCACCTCCTATATGAAAGAAGAAAAAAATTAGTGTTCCAATTATCTGCATGAAAAATTTGGAACATTACACTTGACCTATGCTTGTCTTCCTTCACCGTCGTCGTGCTTCTTCCACCAACGAGCTGTTAGTATTGCTCATAGTGCTCCAACGCATTTTCTTGATCATTGGATGTTCCTTGAATTATTTTCATAAACCATCACATGCCATATTAATACGCATAGTGTGGGTGTCATGGGTCACTTGGTGGACCTGAGCTAACCCGTTCGGTGCCCTCTACTCAACTTGTCTGCACTTGGTGTAGTGTCGGTCATGCTCTAATACGTTGGCCACTACAACGTCTAACACATTGACTAGTGTGATGTGCCCACTACAATGCAAGCACTCACGGCCATCACCACATGCATGTGCCCGCATGACCTATGGTGATACAGTCCGTTCATAACATCACAAGGAGCCCAAACTTCATCAAACACCATGGTGGGCGCATTACCTTGAACGTGCCTCATGAAGTGTGGTCCTGACAACAAGGCACCTAAGCGGTCAAAAATTAACAAATTTGATACGTTATCCCTCAAATGAAATGGCCCGAGCCGAAATCATTTCATTGGGTGCCCTAACATGGAACGATAGGGTGCACCTCACTGAACGAGGCACGAGGGAGAAAATGACAAACGGACCACATGAACATGCAAAAGGCACCCAGGCAGTCACAACTTAGAAAATTTGACAAGGCTGCCCTTAAAATAAATGACTCGACCCGAACGAGTTTAATCGAGTACCCTAACATGGCCTGCCCGAACAAACAAATGCACAAGGGAGAAAACAACAAACGGGTTGCATGAATGTACACAAGGCACCCGATCGGTCACAAATTAGCAAATTTGCTATGACCGCCCTCAAACGAAACAACCTAACCCGAATGAATTTCATTGGGTGACCTAACATGGCGCAAAATGGCCCGCACAACCAAATGAAGGTACAAGGGAGAAAACAAAAAGCGGGCCACATGAAATAACACAAGGAAACTAGGCAGTCACAACTTAGCAAATTTTGTACGTCCACCCTCAAACAAAACGACCTGGCCCAAATGCGTTTCAACGGGCACACTCACACGACGTGACACGACGTGCACAACCAAACGAAGGCGCAAGGGAGCAAATGACAAATGGGTCACACGAACATGCATAAGGCACTCGAGTAGTCAAAACTTAGCAAATTTGATAATTCCGCCTTCAAATGAAATGACCCCACCTGAATGCATTTCATATGGTGCCCTGAAATGAAACAACATGACCGAAATGTATTTCATCGGTCACCCTCACATAGTACGACACGATGCGCCTGACTGAAGGAAGGCACAAGGGAGAAAATGACAAACGAGTTGCAAGAACGTGCACAAGGCACTCGGGCGATCACAACTTAGAAAATTTGATACAGGCACCCTCAAATGAAAAAACCCGACCCGAACATGTTTCATTGGGTGCCCTCACATGACACGACTTGGTGCACCCCACAAAATGAAGGCACAAGGGAGGAAAAGTCAAATGGACCGAACGAACGTGCACAAGGCACCCAGGTGGTAACAACTTGGCAAATTTGATATGACCGCTCTCAAACAAAATAACGTGACCTGAACGCATTTCATAGAATTCCCTCGCACAATGCGACATGGCACTTTTGAATGAATGAATTCATAGGGAGAAAATGGCAAATGAGATACTCGAATGTGTACAAGGCACCTGGGCAATCACAACTTAGAAAATTTGATACCGCCACTCTGAAAGAAAACGACCTAACACGAACGCATTTCATCGGGCACCCTCGCACGATGCTACATGGCCCACCCAACTGAATGAAGGAACAAGGGAGAAAATGGAAAATGGGCCCCATGAACATGCACAAGGAACTTCGATAGTCACATCTTAGAAAATTTTATTTGGTCACCCTCAAATGAAATGAGCCAACCTGAATGCGTTTCTTCGGGCACCCTCACATGGTGAGACATGGCATGCTTGACTGAACGAAGGCATAAGGGATGAAACTAAGAACAAACCACACAAACGTGCACAAGGCACCGAGGTGGCCAAAATTTATAAAATTTGATACCACCTCTCTCAAATGAAAAGACCCGACTCGAACACGTTTCATCGGGTGTCCTCACACGGCGTGACACGGCAGGCCCTACCGAATGAAGGAACAAGGGATAAAACAAAAAATGGGTTGCACGAATGTGCTCAAGGCACATGGGCAATCACAATTTAGTAAATATGATACGACCACCCTAAAACAAAATGACGCAACCTGAATGTGTTTCATTGGGCACCCTCACACAGTGCGCCCGACTGAACGAAGGCACAAGAGAGCCAATAGCAAATGGGTCACATGAATGTGCATAACACACCTGGGCAGTCACAACTTAGAAAATTTGATATGGTCACCGTCAAAGGAAATGACCCGACTCGAATGTGTTTCATCAAGCACCCTCACACACTGCAACACGACGTGCTTGGATGAACGAAGCCACAATGGATAATATGGTAAACAAGCTGCATGAATGTGCACAAGGAAATCGGTTGGTCACAACTTACAAAATTTGATATGACCACCCTCAAATGAAATGACCCGTCCTGAATGCATTTCATCAGGAAGCCTCACACAAAGCAACACGACGCACATGAAGGAAAAATGGAGAAAATAACAAACAGGTCACATGAATGTGTAAAAGGCACCCATGTGGTCACAACTTAGAAAATTTGATACGACTACCCTCAAACTAAACGACTTGACCTTAATGTGTTTCATCGGGCGCCCTCGCACGAAACGACATGGCCCACCTAATCGAACGAAGCCATAAGGGAGAAAATGAAAAATGGGCCGCACGAATATGAACAAGGGACCTGGGTTTTCAAAACTTAGAAAATTTGATATGGCTACCTTCAAACGAAATGACTTGACCGGAAAATGTTTCATCAGGCACCCCCAAATGAAATGACCTGACCCAAACGCTTTTCATCGGGCGCTCTCACATGGCGTGACATGACATGCCCAACTGAACAAAGGCACAAGGGAGAAAATGACAAACGGGCCACATAAACGTGTACAAGGCACCCCAGCGGTCACAACTTAGAAAATTTTATACAGCCTTGCTCAAACGAAACAACTCGACTCAAACGTGTTTCATCGTGTGCCCTAACACGGAGCGACACGATGCACCCGGCTGAATGAAGGAACAAGAGAGAAAATAGAAAATGGGTTGCAAGAACATGCACAAGGCACCTTGGTGGTCACAACTTAGCAAATTTGATACGGCCACCCTCAAATGAAACTACCCAAACCCAACACGTTTCATCGGGCGCCCTCACATGGTGCAACATGATGCACCTGACTGAACGATGATAGAAGGGATCAAACAACAAATGGGCCGCACGAACGTGCACATGGCACTTGGGCAGTCCCAACTTAGAAAATTTGATAAGGCCGCCCTCAAAAGAAATGACCCAACCCTAACGCGTTTCATTGGGAAACCTCACATGGTGCAACACTTCGTGCCCGATTGAACGAAGGCATAAGGGAGCAAATGGAAAATGGCCCGCACAAATGTGCACAAGGCACCCGGGATGTCACAACTTAGCAAATTTGATATGACCACCTTCAAACCAAACAACTCAAGCTGAACATGTTTCATAGGGCACCCTCACAAGGCACGACATGATGCGCTCGATCAAACGAAGGCATAAGAGAGAAAATGATAAACGGGCTACACGAACATGCACAAGGCACCTAGGTGGTCACAACTTAGCAAATTTTATACAACCGCGCTCGAACGAAACGACCTGACTTGAACTCGTTTCATCAGGCGCCCTCACATGGTGCGACACAGTCCACCTGAATGAACAAAGGCATAAGGAAGGAAACAAAAAACAGGTGGCACGAACGTGCACAAGGTACCCAAGTAGTCACAACTTAGCAATTTTCATATGGCCACCCTCAAACGAAACCACCCGACCTGAACCCGTTTCATCGGGTGCCCCGACACGGTGCACTCAACTAAATGAAGGTAAAAGGGATAAAATGACAAAGGGGCTGCATGAACATGCAGAAGGAACCTAGGTGGTAAAAACATATGGCCTCCCTCAAACCAAATGACATGAGCTAAATGTGTTTCATCGGGCTACCTCACACGGCGCAACAAGGCGCTTTGACCGAATGGAGGCACAAGGGAGAAAATGAGAAGCAGGTCGTATGAATGTGCACAAGGCACCTGGGTGGTGACAAATTCACAAATTTGATATTGATTCCCTCAAAAAAAATGACATGACCTGAACACGTTTCATCAGGAACCCTCACATAGTGCGACACGGCTCACCTGAGCAAACCAAGACACAAGGGAGCCAAGGGAAAATGGTCCACATGAATGTGCACAAGGCACTTGGATGGTCACTACTTAATAAATTTGATATGGCCGCCCTCAAATGAAATGAACCTGCCTGAACTCATTTCATTGGGCGCCCTCACACTACACGACACGGCCCACCCGACCGAACTAAGGCACATGGGAGAAAATGGAAAACGGACTACATGAGCGAGCACAAGGCACTCGGGTGGTCACAACTTAGAAAATTTGATACAATCACCCCCAAATGAAACGAACCAACCCAAATGCGTTTCATCAAACACCCTCACAAAGAGCGACATGGTGTGCCCAACCGAAAAAATACAAGAGCGATCGAATGGAAAATGGGCTGGACGAATGTGCACTAGGCACTTGAGTGGTCACAACTTAGCAAATTTGATATGGCTGCCCTCAAACGAAATGACCCAAGCTGAACACATTTCAATGGGTGCCCTCACACGACGTGACACAACACCCCCAATCGAATGAAGGCATAAGGGGAAAATGACAAAAGGGCTGCATGAACGTGCACAAGTGTAGGGCCCACACTTCATGAGGCACATTCAACAAAATGGGTGCGTCCACCAGGGTGTTTGACAGAGTTCGGGTGCATGTAACGTTACAAGCGTATCATCACATCGTAACTGCACAAGCATGGTTTTGTAGCATAGGGTGAGCATGGGTGCATGGAAATACGAGCGCGTCACACATAGCCAGTGGTGGTCGTTGGCAATGCGACGTTTATAGCTAAAACTTCACACCATATCCGAGTTGGAAAGATGGCTTATTAAAGTTTGCAAGCTGACATGCAAACACTGGCTAAACATATTAAATGACAAACATATGGTTTGGGTCGGGTCCACCAAGTGACCCACACCCACACATACTATGCATATTAATAATGCATGTGGATGGTTTGTTAAAGACATCCATAAAACGATCATAAGTTTGAAGTAACAAACCATCCATAAAATGATCATAAGTTCGAAGGCATTTGGCGAAAGGCATTCGAAAAACACCATGAGTTGCCAACAACTCGTTGGTGAAAGACTTGGTGGTTGAATGCAGGGCAAGGGCACGGGTCGAGTTAGGTCACGAACATGTAGGGTATGTGGAATAGTATTGCTGGGCATGCGTAGTGCAGGTCGGGTTAGGCAGGGCATCCGCATGAGTCTGAACTTCAGTTCAAAGCTTGTTCTGAATTCATCATAAGTCAGAGTTGAGTGCCAAAAGTTGCAGTAGGTGCATATTGACGGGAAGGAGATAAAAATAATATTGGGAAGTGATTTGGATACATGGAGATCTTGGGAAAAGGTCTGAACTCATTGACAATGCCGGCCAGAGTGACCTGAGTCACTCGACAGCACTTGGGCAGACTTATGAAAAAACTTCCCAAGGTGAAATCTGATGTTGTAAATGATTGATGTGGGCTACTTTGATGGTTGAAAAGCCTTGAAGCTTGGTCAAAATTATAACTTTCCTTTCTAAAGAGAAAAGTGGTTTTTGTTAGATTGGACTGTATTTCATTATACTCTTTGTGAAACATATTATCGGGCGGACTTATTATTAACAGGGAGTGGCCCCTCCCTTGTATATATCGGCATACTTGTGGATTGATAATGGTGTTTATTTTTATTTCTACATATTGAAAGAACATTTGCTTAACTAATTGAACAAGTGTTGCTAAAGGCGTAGTCTATATGATTGAGTAATTGGAAAAAGAAAAAGTACAGTAGTGTTGCACCTATCTATAGCATGGTTGAAAGACACCAAAGGTATAGGGGTGTGACAACTAGGCACCCAGGCAGTCACAACTTAGCAAATTTGATACTGCTGACCTCAAATGAAACAACCCCACCCGAACACGTTTCATTGGGTGCCATCACATGACGTGACACAGTGCACCCAACTAAACAAAGGCACAAGCGAGCAAATGACAAACAAACCACATGAATGTGCACAAGAAACTCAGATGGTCACAACTTAGAAAATTTGATACGACCGCCCCCAAAAAAAATGACCCGACCCAAAAGAATTTGATGTGGCGCCCTCAAATGAAATTACCTAAGCCAAATTTGTTTCATCGGGTGCCCTCATACGATGCGACACTTCACGCCCTAGCGAACGAAGGCACAATGGATAAAATTACAAACGGGTTGCATGAACGTGCACAAGGCACCCAGGTGGTCACAACTTAGCAAAATTGATACGACCACCCTCAAACCAAATGACCTGACCCGAACACGGTGTGCTCGATCGAATGAAGTTACAAGAGAGAAACTGGAAAACGGGTCGTACGAATGTGGACAAGGCACTTGGGTGGTCACAACTTAGCAAATATTTTATGGTTTCCCTCAAACAAAATGACCTGACCTAAACGCGTTTCATCAGGCATCCTCACATTGTGTGACACGGTTCCCCCGACTGAACAAAGGCATAAGGGAGAAAATGGAAAATGGGTCACACAAACATGCACAAGGCACTCGGGTAGTCACAACTTAGAAAATTTGATATGGCTGCCCTCAAACGAAATGACCCAAACCGAACGTGTGTCATCGGGAAACCTCACACGGCGTGACACGGCGTGCTCGACCGAATGAAGGCGCAAAGGAGAAAACAAAAAATGGGCCACAAGAATGTGTAGAAGGCACCTCAGCAATCACAAATTAGCAGATTTGATATGGCCACCCTTAAACCAAATGACCTGAGCTGAAAGTGTTTCATCGGGCTCCCTCACATGGCACAACAGGACACACCTGACTGAACGTAGGCAGAAGGGAGAAAATGAAAAACAAGCCACATGAATGTGCACAAGGCACCTGGGCAGTCATAAATTATCAAATTTCATATAGTGACCCTCAAATGAAATGACCCGAACATGTTTCATCAGGTTCCATCGCACGGCGCGACATGATGCGCTTGAACAAATGAAGGCACAAGGGAGAAAACAAAAAATGGGCTCGACGAACATGCACAAGGCACCCGAGCAGTCACAACTTCGTAAATTTGATATGAACACCCTCAAACGAAATGACTTGACCTAAACGCGTTTCATCGGGCGCCCTCACACGGTGCGACACGACGCACCCGACCGAATGAAGGCACAATGGCAAATGATCGGCATGAATGTGCACAAGTCACCCAAATGATCACTAGTTAGAAAATTTTCATTTCTTCGAGTGCCCTCACACAGTGAGACATGACGTGCCCGACTGAACGAAGGCACAAGGGAGGAAATGGAAAAAGGGCCAAATGAACATGCACAAGGCATTCGAGCAGTCACAACTTGGAAAATTTGATACAACAACCCTCAAATGAAATTACCTAACCCGAATGTGCTTCATTGGGCGCCCTCACATGGCCCAACATGGTGCACCCGAACGAACAAAGGTACAAAGGAGAAAATGAAAAACTGACTGCACAAATGTGCACAAGTGTAAGGCCCACACTTCATGAGGCATGTTTAACACAACGAGTGCATCCACCATGGCATTTGACAAAGTTCAGGCACCGTGTAAAGTTACGGAAGTATCGTTGCATCGTAACCGCAAGAGCGCAGGCGTGTAGTGGAAGGCAAGCACGGGAGCATGCCAATATAGGCGCATCACACATAGCAAGTGGAGGGCATTGGAAATGCGATGTTTATAGTGCAAACGTCACACCGTAGCCGAGTTGGACAGTCGACGTATTAAATTTGGCAAACCAACATGCAAACATGGGTTGAACGTATTAAACAACGAACGCGTGGGTTGGCTCGGGTCCGCCGAGTGACCCACGCCCACACTTACGATGATATTAATAATGTGTGGATGGATTGCTAAAGAAATCCATAAAATGATCATAAGTGCGAAGGAATTTTGACAAAGGCATCGGAACAACACCACGAGTTTCCAACAACTCATTGGTGAAAGACTTGGTGGCTGAACGTAGGGCAAGGGCATGGGTCGAGTCGGCTTGCGAATGTGTAGGATGTGTGGAACAATGCCAAAGGTCATCCGCACCACAAGTCAAATCGGGTCAGGAAGAGCATGGGATGAGTAGGGTGGCAGACATGCAGGACATGAGGAACAATACCGCAGGGCGTCCATAGTGTAGGTTGGGTCGGGCAGGTCATCCGCATGAGTCTAAAATTCAGTTCAGAGCTTGTTCTGAAGTCATCATAAGTCAGAATTGAGTGCCGAAAGTTGCAGAAGGTGCATATTTATGGGACAAAGCTAACCATACTATTAAGAAGCTATTTAGATACATGGAGATCTTGGGGGAAGGTCTAAACTCATTGCAAGTGCTGACCTGAGTGACTCGAGTGACCCGACAACACTTGAGTAGACTTATGCAGAAAATTCCCAAGGTGAAATATGATGTTGTGAATGATTGTTGTGGACTAGTTTGATGGTTTGCAAGCCTTGAATCTTGGTCAAAATTCTAACTTTCCTTTCCAAGGAGAAAAAGTGGTTTTTCTGGATTGGATTTTATTTTATTATACACCTTATGAAACATATTATCGGGCAGACTCATTATTAACAGGTAGTTACCCATCCCTTGTATGTATAGGCATACTTGTGGATTGATAATGGTGTTTATTTTTATTTACTTCATATTGAAAGAAAATTTTCTTAACTTATTGAACAAGTGTTGGTAAAGGCATAGTCTATATACTTTAATATTTGGAAAAAGAAAAAGTATGGTAGTGCCGCACCCATCTATAGCATGGTTGAAAGACACTGAATTTATAGGGGCGTGATAATTGGTATTAGAGCTTGATACTGGAAGGATACACACTTGTTATTTCACATCAAGTGGTATCAAAGCTACCATATTTTGGGGATTTATATCATTGAAGGAATAAGGAACACAATTGTAGGGTTGCAGGTGGTGTTGAAGTTGATTTTGTATTATTGAGAAAGGATACAGTTGCAGGATTTCAAGGGGTATTGAAGCTTGATGGGTGAGTCTGTTTCATTTGAAATGAACCTTATGTAAATTCAAAGAAGAGTACTAGGATTTGTAGAAAAGGTAGATGAATGGGAAAAGGAGGTTCGTGAGACGATGATGCATTACACAAGGAAGGGATTTCTAAGAAAATCAAACTTGAATTCTTTCAGATTCTGAGGAAGAAGGATACTCTTGTAGTAGTTTTAAACAAGGAAAGAGAAGAGAAAATGAAGTTCCATGATGAGCTTATTAAGCTCAGAAACCTTGTAAATATGAAACATAGTGACATGAAGCTCACTATGGCCAAAACAATGTTTGTTGTGAATGTAGTTGAAAAGAAGGAAGAAATTGGTAAACGAGTTGAACCTAAACCAAGCACATTACAAGAATTACATTCTGATCCACAGAAGAATGTTGCAGTTGTAGAAGATGTCAAGGATGAACTTGATGAACAGGTTGGACCAAGGCCAAGCACATTGCAAGCATCAGTGGTGGATGACTCTCATGAGAATGTTATAGATATGGAAGAGATGAAGGCAGAACTTATGATACAAGTTGAACCAAAAAAAGACACTTTTCAAGAATTGGTGGATAAACCACATGGAGATGTTGCAAATGTGACAATGATCAAGGAGGAACTTGATGAGTAGGTGGTACTAGGATCGAACACATCAAAGGCATTTATGAGGATGGAGGACACTCACTTGAGGAGTATTCATGGAGATATGAATTGTGTTTCACTTGAGCATAAGGAAGATGGACCGCATATGGGGATGAGAAAGAATATGGCTTCTTTGCCAACGCCAGGGAAGACCTTTTCTTGGATGACTACTATGATGAGAACTTGTACATTGGAGGAAAAAGGAGAATTTATTGTTGGAGACCTTGATGGGGAAATTTGTGACCATACTCTAGATGGTTCAAATTCCCTAGACAAGGGTGGAATTTGATGACCTTTGTGATGGAAAAGGTCATGGTTAGCCACATAGAATTTCTAGTTCCCAGCATGACCTATACACTACCTTTGTGGTAGGACACGTTGGTGGAGTAGACTTCTTCATGGATTCAACCAAGATGGACCTCTTGGTAGACCTTTAGTGGGGGAGTAGCCTTGAAGGAAGTGCTCATATGATGGATGAAGGTAGGAGTGACCGAGAGCACTTCACCTCTATATGTGTATACACATGATGATGATGAGAGTTGAGTTGAGTTCACTTAGATGAACACATGGGCAGCCAAAGTCATGGACTACATGAAGATATTTTATAGATGGACTAATGGAATGTTGTTCACTATGAGCAACTACAAAATTGGTTGGATGAGAAACCTATGAAGACATTCATATAATTTGTAGGGTGGGACCTTGTGGTGTCACTCATGACCAATACATGTAGGCTTGCCAATGTTATGGATATGATGATGCATGGGAGTTCATGATGGAGATGCCTTGGTGGTGTACACTTGGGCATGGGTTGAGTCTACTTGACTTAGCCACACACACTTTCACTTGAATGGATTCATATCACAGATGGGATGAACATTACTTCATGGACCTGGATATGACACTTTGATGAAAGGGATACCTCTTAATTTTGATGATGCTTGGAGGATGAGACTACTTTGCATACAATCAACACATGGATTAGCTTCATGGACATGTTGTGGATAAGATGGAGGCACTTCATGGGCCCAAAAATGGTTCACTTGGATGAGATTGATTCTTGATTGAGTTGATGGATGTGATAGGATGCTAGAGAAACTTACCAACAGTGGCAAGAGGAAGAGTATTGTCATTGTTTTGGGCATTATGGTTGGATTATCTACCCGACTAGTTTGAGCTATGGGGGAATGCAGAACACCGAGCTATATCTGATAGATGTATCAAGGTAATGATGAGATATGTTGTGTTGGGACGGAGTACCATGGTAGAGATTCACACGATATTAACTATATATAATGGGTTGACATAATATATGTCGCAATAGCATGTGGCCTTGATGAGGAGATTGACTTCCCATGATGGTATAGCATGTGGTGATTGCGACAGATGTGTTGATGATCATGGATTGAGGAGATATTTCATGGACATGAACCTTGATGGTTTATGTGACGATGTTGCGATGATATTGTGCGATGATACTTTACGACGAAATTTTCGACAATATATTTCGACAATATGATGCAACAATGATGGTAGCACTATCAAGGATGATAGTCATACTTTAAGTGGGGGAGTATGTTAGGCCCACACTTCATGAGGCATGTTCAACACAATGGGTGCGTTAACCAAGGTGTTTGATGGAGTTCTGGCACCGTGCGACGTTACGGGCATATCGTTGAACTGTAACCGCACAAGCGCAGGTGTGTATCAGAGGGTGAGCACATGCACATGGAGATATGGGTGCGTCGCACATGGCCGGAAATGTTTAGTTGCAATACAACGTTTATAGCCAAAATGTCACATCGTAGCCAAGTTGGAAAGTCGACGTATTAAATCTGGCAAGCCGATGTGCAAACATGGGATGAACATATTAAACAACGAACAATTGGGTTGGCTCGAGTCCGCCGAGTGACCATTGCCCACAAATACTACATGTATTACTAGTGCATGTGGATGGTTTGTTAAAGATATCCATAAAATGATCATAAGCGTGAAGGCATTTGTAGAAAGGAATTGGAACAACACCACAAGTTTCCAATAACTTCTTGATGAAAGACTTGGTGGCTGAACACAAGGTGAGTGCGCGGGTCAATTTGGGTCGCAAACATGTAGGAAATGCGGAACAATGTTGTAGGGTGTCCGTACCGCAAGTCAGGTTTGGTTGCGCAGAATTCAGGTCGAGCCAGGCGACAAACGTGCAGGATGTATGGAACATGACCGCACGGTGTCCACAGTGCAGGTCGGATTTGTTAGTCATCCATAATTTTGATTTTATCCAAAGATGACTAAGTTGAAAATCTCATATTTCTAGAAACAATATTTGCAGAAACATTTTGAGTTCTAGAAATATCACTAGCTTCATTATCCTAAGTTTATAAAATCACCAAAAATCTTCACTCAAAGCCTCCAAGTTATCCTGCCATCTTAGAAAACAACTAATTTCAGGCTATTTCCACCATTTTATCTCCATTTCATTTCCTCATCTTATCATTCCTACCTCCATTCTTTATTAAACCTCTTTTTCCTCTAAAAAGCCCTTTTAAACCATGAAAAACTCCTTTTCTTGATTTAAATCCACTAATCAGAACCCCTCAAAAGGCATAAAAAACCTTGTTTTTAGCCTTATATCCATCCATTCAAAAATTAGGCTTTAAGCCCCTGCAGGATTAAAACCCTTAACCCCGTTATTTATGTAACCGAGGCCCATGACCATGGGCTAAGTCTGAACCCCCTTTTTCTTAGCCCCTGGTCCCGACACTCCTACACAAGACCATCTCCTTCGCTCATTATCTAAGCCCCTTTCCCTCATATAAAATAATCCCCCCACCTTTCCATTTCATTTTTCCTTCGCCCACTTCATTCTTTTTCCTTGGTCCATCAAGAACGCTGATCAAAGGGCTTTGGCCTTGATCCAATGGTCACCACACTCCCACCTTTCATCCCATCTCCCAACCTAGCCCACACTACCTGAAAAAATAACCTCCATCACCCCCACTGGTCTCATCTTCCACTAAAAACTAGCACCCAATCTCCTTCTGCCATCTGTCTTCCAATTATGCACCCAACCGATCGGTTCCTCCTGTCAGGTTTAACTAACACCGTCGATCTGGAAACCCTCAGAACTGACGGTCAACATACCATATCACGTTCATTTCACGATCAAGTTTTAAAACCTTATTTCTGTGCGAAAAAAATGGTCTTTCCAAGGACGCATGTCACCTCCTAAGTGGAATCGTGTTCGATTGGGCTAAACCTGTTTACCATCTATCTACTATGCAAGAACCACCCTGGTCTACCCCAAAACCACCTACCCTCCTGTTTTCGCACCAGATTCAAATTAAACTGTGGTTATTCATGATTTCTTTTATGGAACCCTTCCATCCATGCATCTTCTCCTCTGCAATCGATCTTCCACCTTTCTCATAGCCCATGAATGCAGTTTAAGCAAAAAATGCAGGTTTTATATAATTGTTTCGTTCATTTTTGTAGGTTTAATGGCGATCTCAAGCTCGAAATGCCATCCCGCAATCAAGATAGTAACTAAAGCCTCAAGATGATGATCCAAGGGCCTGAAACAAAGAAAGGGATCCAGGGTTTAAATATGAAGGATGGAATTGATGTTTCATGGCCACCAATATACCATAAAACCTTCTAGCACATCAAAGAAGCCTCCTGCACAAACATAAGTAGAAAAAATCAGTGAAGTTTGAAGACCAGAGAAGAAGAAAGAAGATTACAAGGCTTAATCAAAGATTAAGGATGAAAACATGGTGAAATATAAACGAATTATGAAGACCAAAAGAAGACCAGGTCTTAAATGCAGTTTAATGATGAAATAAAGGAAAGATAGGCTAAAGACAACCTCAAATACATCAAACAGGAGAAGTTATTCACTCAGAATATATAGTTGACACCTTTCGACCTACTTTCTGCCTACGACGACAAACAAGCAATTATTACACTAAAGGAAATATTTAGAAATTGTCAAGCAATTATTGTAATGGATAAAGATAGGCCTCAAAGTCAGGCTTTTCACCTATCTTTCCTAGAAATTAAAGACAGAGTTATTAAATAGAGAAGTAGTTGCACAAAGTTCCTACCTTAAGCCTTGCATGGTTTTTAAGGTGGGCAATACATTTACTCTGTAATTAATAACACTTGAACCCTAGATCAGTTCCACCTCCTCATTTGCAGCATAGATACTGCATTCAAACTCATTATATGGTTAGCATTTGGTGACTCTTTGAAGTAATACATAGTTCTACTGAAGTTGAAAGAAAATTGATGTTCTAGAACTTGTGGATGTTTTGACCTCATTTTTTATGAAGAAGGCTCTATCATTGGATCCCTGAGCTTGGTTGTTGGTGAAGTACTCTAAATCTGTTATTTTTATTTCCTGTTCCATTATGTTTCACCATTCTCTATTGCATTAGAGTAAAAAATTAAGGCTAAGAAATGTATTTTGAAAGCACCTTAGTTATGTTTAATGTTCACTGTCTTAATGTTTTCTTCTACTAAGATATCTTAGATAATTCTTAATTTCTCTCTAGAACTCTTATGCTTGTTTATTTCTTAAATAGTTCAATATAGTTGGTCTCAAGAATGATTTATGGTTTTCCCTGCTTACTTTCTACCACTTAAAAATTGTTTCTGAAGTCTCCCTTCAAAGTACAATTGTTTAAAGTTTTCCAAAGAGGTTTTTTACGATCATACTCTTTGTTCCTACTTGAATAATTTTTTTAAAGGTATTTATAGTTGTAGTCAAGGATGTCTAGGAGTTCCCTCTTCCATGAATGTAGTTATTTGTGAATATTGAATGTTTTATTATTCTTGAAGGTGAAATCACTAGAAGTTAAATGAGTTTCTCACCTTCTATATTTCATTGGAGAAGTTTGTCTTGGAATTATTATTTTCTGAAGTGTGGTTTCTAGAAATTATGGTTAGCCCTGTCTATGGAATGTCTCTTCATTTTCAGATAATGTTTTAAGTCCCTTTGTTGAGAAGTACATATGATTAAGGGTTCTTAATTTTCCTTAGTTATAATTTTCATTCTAGAACATTGATGACCACTTCATTTCACCTTAAAGACTTTGTAGATCCACTGGCCAAGTTAGATTTGCACTTTGATACCCTTGATTCATTTACAAACTTGTTACAAATTCCACTTGAATCCATTTCCCATTGACTTCGAAATTTCCCTTTTCTATCTATGCTACCTAGATCATCATGTACAACTAAAAAATAAAACAAACTCATGCTTCATAACTAGCCTAAAATCAACCCTTAAAGAAAACAAGTACACGCCTTTTCAAAAAATTGAGAGATCCCTCTCCGAGACTAGGAAGGCTAGGTCATAGAGCTCTACAGATTGGTTTTGATGTTGCCTTGTCACTTGGTATGCCAATCTGTCAAATCATAGGACCACAACATAATGGCGATCACGGTGGGACATTATGAGTATATAGTTGCCTAGCAAGCCTTTATAGACTCATTTTTCTTTCAAATTACCTTAGAAAATAAGCTAGTAAGCCATAGAGTGGAATATTTTTGTTTCACAACTTTAGCTAAATGTTGAATCAGATATAGGACACTCTCAAAACCATAAAACTATAAAATCTTAGAAAATCCAAAACGTTTCAGATTGGTCTTTTAATAAATCATTGGTAGTGGACCATAAAAAAAATTACCTTCAGAAAAGCTAAAAATTTCCACCTAGCAACTCCACTAAACCCCAGTAAACCTATAACTCTGCTAGGACTCCATATTTCCTTAGGATTGTGTTAACCAACCCTAATAAATTTTAGAAACCTAGTCCCTTATTATAGAAATTTCTGTGAGAGGAAAACTTTTTGAAAAATAGTCCTAAAAAACTCAGCTTCTCTTAATTTTGAAAAACATAAATATGGCTTCACATAGGGTCAATACTAGATCCCATTTAGATCCTAATCCTCCTACCATAGTTGATAATCCAGAAAGGATTTTGTGGCAAACTTCTAGATCTAGAAAATCGGCTGCTCATAGGACCATCCCAAGAACAATATTTGTCCCTAAAAATATTACAGCCTTGAAAGATCCTCAGTTTGACTTACCTCATACAAAGAACCTATTTAGAAATAAGTCTCAAAGTTATTTGAACCAGGCTGACTTTGAAGCCACATATTTGCAATAGCGCTTTAGCAGAGAAGCCTCACCATCTACTCCACCTGATTCTCAACTTCTCCATCATTTTATATCCTTCCATAACAGATCTACTCATCATTAGCTTGCTGGCCCAAGTGTTTCTTCCACTCATGTCCACACATCCACTGTTCAAAACACTCCAGGTCAGCCCACTTTCCCTCTTGTAAATCCACCTCTTGTAAATTCCCCATTATTTCCTAGCATGGTAGCATGGTATGCCCCTATAGTGTTACCACAGCCCCTGGTTCCTTTACCCCTTGATTACCAATCCAAAATTCCCCATTTCATTAGAAATGAACCCACTACTACTCAACAACATGTAGATAATATGGATGATGCTTTTGATTATATGGAAATAGAAGAAGAGACCATTAAGATGAGAATTTTTGCTCAAAGTTTAGGAGGAGAAACCAAAAAATGGTTCAAAGGCTTAACTCATCACAACATAAATGATCTTCCTTCTTTATATCAAAAATTCACAAAAAAAATGGGAAATTAAAAAGAACCCTTTCCAAATACTATCAGACTATAATAGCCTCAAAAGAAATACTGGGGAAAGTGTCCATGATTATTGCACTAGATTCAATAGTGTGTATAATGCACTTCCCCCAAACATGAAACCTCCACAAGGCCTAGCCTTAGCTAAATTTCCAGAAGGCTTTGATCTAGAAATGGCCTACTAGCTAAGAGAAAGAGACCCCTCAACTTTAGAAGATATGCAGAGGGGAGCCTTAAGTGTGGAAGAAAATATTATTGAGAAAAGAGCTAGGTTAAAAGTAGAGAAAAGAGTTACATATAGGGATGAAATGATGGCATCAACCTCATAATTCGATGCGAAAATTGATAAATTAGTGAAGGTAAGGGAGAGAGTGCTGGAAAAGATAAATCTGAATGATAGAGTGCCTCCTAGGGAGAACCAAACCAATCCCCAAAATAGAAATAGAAATCCAAATCCCAGAAGAGATTCTAATCAAGATATGAAAAGAGATAATGACCAAAAAATTAGGCCTCCTTTCCAACAAAATTATGTAGATCAAGAGGAAGAAAGGGAAACTGAAAATTTGGAAGAAAATATTGTAAATCTGATAGGATCTGACAGTGAGACAGATGTTTTTGTCACTAAAGAAGAACAATAATTCTTGTCCTCAGAACAAACTAAAAAAAACCATGAAGATTCTGAAGATTACAGATTTGGGTTTGAAAATGCAATCATGGAGGTACACAAACAATATAATATTAGAAGCAAAGGGAGCCTAGAGATTTCCAATGACAAAGATACTAGTACTGTTGTTAGGAAAACTTCAGAAAATCAGCCTGAAAAGACAGCAAGTAACACCAACACTGTGGCCAAGAAAATTGATTTAAATAAACACAAAAATAGCCAACAAAGTGTTGAACAAAGCTGCCCTAGTACTTCTGCTAGTGGCCCTAACAAAACTGTCCCCTATAATAGTCCAAATAAAATTCTGCAAATCAGAATTGTTGAAATAATTGTAAATGACAAAACAGATGTAAATAACTCAAAAACAAATAGTTCCTTTCAGCCTTGAGGGTGAAATTTCTAAGATCAAAATTAGCATACCTCTAGCTGAACTAGTGACTCGGGATGTATATAAAAACCAAGTTTTGAAAGCTTTGAATATAGGCAATGATACTGATACTTTAAACTTAAAAAATGATAAACAAAAATTGTTGTTTGATCCTAAAGTTGAAGGAAAATACCAAGAAGGGGCTATCTCTCCATTCTATGTTAGCTTGAACATACATAAAAAAATCTAGCACAATGCCATGCTAGACTCAGGTGATTCTCATAAACTTATGCCCAAAGTAGTAATGGAAAGCCTAGGCTTAGAAATTACTAAACCATATAAAGAATTGTTTTCCTTTGATTCAAGCAGAGTCAAATGTTTGGGCCTAATCAAAGATTTATGTATCAACTTGGCCCAAATTCCTGCTAAAGGTCTAGTTATGAACATAGTGGTAGCTGACATTCCCCCAAAGTATGGCATGCCTCTATCTCAATCATGGGGAGCCAAACATCAGGGGAACCTTCAAATGGACATGTCTTATGCCACCATCCCAGTATTTAACCAAACCAGAAGATTATACAGGGAATCCCATATGAAATACATGGTTTGCCACATAGGTAAGCCAAAAAATACTCCTGTTTATTCTATTCATTCAGATTTAGATTCTTTTATCTTGTATAATGAAGACCAAATCAGCCAATAAGAAAAGGAAAACAAGAAATAATTCAATCCACCAAAATAGTCAAATATTTCCTCAACTCAAGTACAGAACATTTCAAACTTTAGCAGCCTTGAACAATAGAAAGAAAATGAAAATGAGATTGGATTACCTTGGAAAATAAACTTTGTGGCTCTTGTATCAAACTAGGTTCAGGGGCTGGTGTATGGATATAGAACACAAACCAAGTATATTCCTATAAACTAGATTTTCCATGCACTAATAACCTTGCTGAATATGAAGCCCTCCTCCTTGGCCTACATTTGCTCAAAGATTTAGCAGCAAAGAAAATATCAATCCAAGGAGATTCTGAGCTAATCATTAGAAAAATTAAAGGGGAATATTCAGCCAAAAACCTAAAACTCAGAGAATATAGAAATGATGCCCTTGATCTCCTAAAAACCTTTGAAAAATATGAACTCATTTTCATCCCAAGAGCTTGAAATCATATAGCAAATGAACTTGCCTTTGCTGCTAGTAATTTCCAAATACCACGGATAAATGAAAAATTCAATGTAAAGGTTAAAAATAGGCCTACAGTACCTGAAAATGAAGACTATTGGAAAGTGTTTGAAGGAGACGAACACATAGATAATTTTTTGCAATCAAAAAATGACTTTTCCATACCAACATCAAAAATTAGCCATGAAGAAAACAGTTTAAATAATGAAAAAATCCCTGAAACAGAGCTATTCTCTTCTGCAGATATAAACCATTTTGAAAAATTTTTTAGAGCATAAATAATTTATAATATAGACCAAAGGGACCTGGAAGTTTTACAATATAAAAATGATACAATTCCAAAATGTCTTACACCATTAGAGCAGCTCTTTGATTTTAATTACATAGCCAAAGAACCAAGAATGGAGCCTATAGAAACCAATATAAAAGAACATAACATAGGGAGCCTTGCAGAACCCAAAATAATCAAGCTATCCAACACTCTTTCAGCTCATATCAAACAACAATACATACAACTTTTCAAATAATTTAGAGATGTTTTTGCATGGGCATACAAGGATTTGAAATCATATGATACCAGCATCATTCAACACAAAATTCCACTTAAGGAAAATAAAAAACCTTTCAAACAAAAACTCAAAAGGATAAACCTCGTTTTATTGCCTTTCGTTGAGAAAGAAATCAGGAAAATGCATGATGTTAGGATCATATTTCCCCTAAGATATTTAGAATGGGTTTCCAACTTAGTATCTGTCAGGAAAAAGACTGGGGAAATCAGGCTCTGCATTGACTTGAGAAATCTAAATAGAGCCTCCCTGAAAGACAAATATCCCTTGCCAAAAATGGATCACATAATCCAAAGGGTGGTTGGTTCTAAAATAATATCACTGTTGGATGGGTTCCTAGGTTACAATCAGGTGTTAGTACTCCCAAGTGATCAACACAAAACTACTTTTACCACACCTTGGGGTACATTCATGTATGTCAAAATTCCATTTGGTTTGATGAATGCAGGGGCCACCTTCCAAGGGGCCATGGATATAGCCTTCTCAAAAGACATAGGCTATTTTATAATCATTTACCTTGATGACGTAACTTTTTTCTCTAAAACTGATGAATAACGCTCGATTCATTTTAGAAACGTTTTTGAGAAATGTAGGAAAAATGGCTTATCTTTGAATCCCCAAAAGACACTCTTTGGCCTCCAAGAAGGAAATCTTCTTGGTCACATAATTTCTGAAGAGAGAATCAAAGTAGACCCTAAAAGGATTGATGGCATATTGAAAATTAGCCATCCTAGAAACCTCAAAGAATTGCAATCTTTCATTGGGAAGATAAATTTTTTAAGGAGGTTCATCCCCAACCTTGCTGAGCTATTAAGAAACATCACAAACATGCTTAAGAAAGAGATAGGTTTTAAATGGAAAATACAAGCTAAACAGTCATTTGAACTAGTAAAACAAGCACTTACTGAAACACCTATTCTTATCAGTCCTGATTTCACCAAAGATTTCTACATCTTTTCTTTTGTATCTAAACATACTATAGTTGTAGTATTGCTGCAAAAGAACATCTTGGGGTAAAAACAACCAATATCCTTTTTTAGTAGGGCCTTAAGAGATTCTCCATTCAAATATAACATCATGGAGAAACAAGCCTTAGCCTTGGTAAAAGCTTTGAAATACTTTAGGGTCTACATTTTACATTCTCGCATCATTTCTTTTGTCCCACATACTATTGTCAAGGACATTCCAAGTCCAGAACCTGATGGTAAAAGGGGAAAATGGATTGCTATTATTCTAGAATATGACTTAGAAATCAAGCCCACTAAACTAATCGAAGGGAAGGGATTAGAAAAACCCATGGTTGAGTCAAACTTCTAGGCACTAGATATGAATATGGTTGATATTTTGGAAGAAAGAGAAGAATTCACAACTTCGTTTATTGAAGAAAAATTTATGAATTCACCTTGGTATGTTGATATCATATATGTGCTGCTTTATCTGAATACCCCTCCTTCTTTGTCTAAAACTAAGGCTAGATTTTTAAAATAGAAGACTTTAAATTGTTGCATATTACATGGGGTTTTATATTGGAAGAATGTTGTTGGAATATTGCTTAAATGTTTGCTTGAGATTGATGTAGGAAAAATCATGCATGAGCTACATGAGGGAGAATGTGGAGGACATATTTATTAGAGGACTACAACAAATAAAATATTCATATCTGGTTACTATTGGCCCACCCTTTTCCCAGATACTCATAATCTTGTCATGTCCTGCCATAAGTGTCAAATTTTTGATGGCAAGAGAAAACTCCTTCCTTTACAGTTACATCCCATCAGTGTTGAGGCTCCTTTTCAATAATAGGCTTGTACTTCATTGGGGAAATTGACCCATCTTCTTCATCCAAACATAAATGGATCCTCACTACCACTGATTATTTTACCAAGTGGATAGAATCCATACCTTCTAGGAATGATATTGTCTCTGTCATTATCAAGTTCCTTGAAAACAACATACTATCAAGATTTGATTGTCCTAGAAAAATTATCGCAGACAATGTTGCTGCCTTCAAGTATAAAAGAATGGTTGACTTATACTATAAATATCATATCACATTAGGTCATTCTACTACCTACTATCCCCAAGGTAATGGATTAGCTGAATCCTCCAACAAAAGCCTTGTCAATATTATCAAAAAACTGTTGGAGCAGAATCAGAAACCATGGAATATTAAGCGTATTCCTGCTTTATGGACTGATATACTAACCACTAAGAAATCAATAAATATGTATCCATATCAGCTGTTTTATGGCATGGATGTAATATTCCCGACATCTCTAGGGGTTCCAGTCATGAAACTCCTCCAAGAAGTACAATCTAAAGAAAATGATATATAGAGAAGGATAAATCACACCATTCATTTACAGCAGTCCAGAGAGGAAGTGTATAAGAGAACACAAATAGTCCAAGAAGGCATCAAGAAATTATTTGATAAAAGGACTAAAGCAAATGATTTCCAAGTTGGAAATATAGTTCTAAAGTGGGATTGTAGAAGGGAAGAAAAGGGAAAACATGGAAAATTTGAAAAATTGTGGAAGGGGCCCTACATCATTCATTCTATAAGGGGTCATAATGCATTCTTTCTACAAGAGTTGAATCGAGAAGACATATTTGGAGGTCCTTTAAATGGCAGGATGCTCAAGCACTACTTCTGTCAAGAGTCTTAGCTTCAAAGTTTTTATTCATTGTACATAACCTAGTCGAAAAGAAATCACGAAAAAATACAAAACAATAAAAGAAAGGAAAAGGAAAAGAGGGAATATTTAGAATAGGTACAGCCCCATACCCAAAAAATGAAATTTCTGAAAGTGAGCACGTATAAGTGCCACTGCTGATTAAAAATGATATATTGTTCAGTCATCTAGCCTAATCATGGCTGAAAATACTTTAAATTTATGTTGATAAGTTAGTATAAGCAATGATTGTCGAGATTATTTCAGACTTTGCTTATCAGAGAGGATAGATTAAGATAATATAAATATATTGGTTCCACATGCTCAAAACAGAACCAAAGATATAGATAAGGATGCCTCACAAAGAAAAAATCATGTCCTTATCTTTCTAGTTTACTTTTTATGAAAATAATGTCTGTATGCAGCTTGTGCAAAATTCCACAACCATGGTTGATCAGACTACCTAACCCTGGTTTGAAACATTCTTTGAAAGTTTTTGTCAATATCTAGAGAATCAAGATTGCCAAATAGTTTAATCTTGGCATTCAAGTAGTGTTGAGTCCCGAATTTGCATCTTTTCCATACACTTTTCCATACCTTTTTCACTCACCTAAACCTCCAAAATTGTCAATATCATGTGCAAAAGGGTATCTAACATGGTTTTTAATTATGTTTTTGTGTTTTCTATTTGA
>JAXQQM020090607.1:0-36876 GCA_034641835.2 Pinus albicaulis
CCTGCTGGAAATGTTGTCATTGATGTATGAGGTACGATGCGTAAACATGAATGTGCTATAAGGAGACTAAGACAGAGCAATGGAGAAAAGAGGAAAATGAAGAGAAAGGCAGACAGAGAAAGAAAATATGGAGACAAAGTCGTTATCACAATGTGAGAGTACAGGCGCAGTGGACAGAGCGATAGAGGCAAGAGCCACGATGTCATTGTAGAGGAAATCAAGAGTTATTTCAAAAATATGTACATATATAGATAAATCACAAGATTCTTTCTTATACAAATTAAAGTATAACATAAGAACTAAATAACAGTATAACTATAGTTTAATTACATATATATATATATATATATATATAATTGAATGGAGCTGAGTTCTAATAATAAAATAAATTGGAATGCTGAACATTTTGATAAATAAAAATGCGGTTCGGAACTGAGCGTAGGGTCGGAACTCCGGGTCGATTAAATAAAATGAAAAGAAACCTTTCATATATAACGAGCGGAAACCGGAGTAAATGATGAAGACGGAACCTGGAGGAAGCAGAACCATGACCGGTGAACAGTAAACATGGTTTGGTGAACAGTAAAGGCTGGAAGTGGTATTCTTTGCACTGCCTATCGACCATAGGTGGTATTGCCCGGAGGAGGAGCGATTCCATACAAGAATCGACATGTGTCCCGACCGACATTTCAAAACCATTGTTTAAAGTGCGCCTTCGCGCGTTATACATCGACTGAAGACGTGGAGAGAAATTAACATATGCCGTTGATTTGAAGACTCGACATCCAACGGTGATTGTTCACAGGACTTGCACGAGGTTTAATAGAAGAGCCCGGAAGTTAAGCCAGGTACGGTGCGTTCGTTTGGTTGTATTGTGGGCCCGGGGCGGAGATAAATGTAATAAATTTGGTTTATTAACCTTAGTACAAGGTCTGGTTGAACACCGTAATATATGGATATATTTTTTATAATAATGAAATATGTGATTGTGGGTTAATTTGTTGAGAATTAAATAATATGGTTCAATAGTCAACTATTATGTTGCGTATGAGGGTTACAATGCGAAGTTAGCGCATATGTACATATAAGAGATTGTCGGGTTATAATCATATAGGAGTATGGAATTAATATCTAAATCCTTTGAATTTAGATAAACCAGACTTGTTTATTTAATTAAATTTTCCAGCGTGGAATTAACGAGAAGTGGGAGATTGCCCGGATTGGGAAAATTATTGGGCAATGAAAGTTTGGGATACATTTACACACAGTTAAGTGAAAAATGAAAAAGAGAATAAGGTTGGAAGAACTGAAAATGTAATGTGAGTTTCAAACCATTATGTTTAACTCATATATGAACAGAAAACGTAGACAGGCAGCCAGAGAACAGAAAACAGGGAATATGCAGATGAAAGTGAACAAAGAGCATGCAGAACATGTTCTTAACAGCAGCAGGAAAAGACAAATCCAGTAAAGCCAAATCCAGAAAAGGAGCTGAGTAATATTGAAATATGTAATTAAGAATGTGAATGTAAATGATGTAATTATTTTTATTATTTGTGATGCAAAGGCAAGTATCCTAAGGAAAAGACAAAATCCCACTGTAGCATGAAATTTGTATATATTGTAGTAATTCTAAAATTGAGTTGAAAAAGGAATAAGAAGACAGAAGCCAAAGAGTCATGACTGTTCACTTCAAATTCCCTGTGAAATACAAACAGTCATGTGAGAATTTATATATAATATCAATTTGATAAGCTAAAAAAAAAAGAGAGAGCAAATATAGAGAATTTAGAATATAGAAGAATAAATCAGAGAAGATTAAGAGAAGAAAGAGAAGCTACAGAACAGAGCTGATATCTGAGGTAAATCAGCAAACATTTAGTTTGTTAAATTGAGGAAGTTGAAGCTTCCCTATCAAGCATCAGCTTGATAGCTTTCAGTTGTAGCTGACTAAGGTTGAAGCCTCCTGTAGGTTGGTGCCTGCAGAAAGTTGAAGGGAGTTGGTGCTTCCTTGCAAGTTGTAGCTTGCAGAATTGATGTAGGAGCCTCCTGTAGGTTGGTGCCTGCAGAAAAACAGTGGTGAGAGGGAGTTGGAGCTTGCCTTTGCATCACAACAATAATAAGATGTGGTTTTCTCTCTTTATGGGTTTCCACTTATATCTGGTGTCTCTGTGCATGATGTTTATGTGTTGATCTGATTTATATCATCTGCTTAATACCTGCTGCTCTCATATTAAGTCTGTTGTTCTATTATATTAATACTTGCTGCTCATATTCTAAGATTACTTACATATTAAGCTGGACATGAAATGAAGATGTATGTTAGTTTGAATAAAAGGTTTAAAAAGTCCATGAATGTGTTAAAATGATTCACCCCCCCCTCTCAGTTTAACTAAGAGTTCAACAATTGGTATCAGAGCCAGGTTCCTTTGTACAAGTCTAACAACTGAAAGGAGATCCTAGGTTCCCAAGATGGCTAGTAAAGAAGGATTCTCAACCAATAAAGCCCCTTTCTTCACCGGTGAAAATTATGCTTTCTGGAAAATCAGAATGAAGACATACATAATGTCTCTAGGAATAGAAGTCTGGGCTACTGTGAAATTAGGATATGCCCCGAAGGCAACTGACTCAGAAAAGGACTCAAAACAAGATTTTGTGGCTAATGCAAAAGCCATGAATGCCATCCTGAATGGATTATGTGAAGCAGAGTTTATTAAAGTAATGCACAAAGACACTTCCAAAAAAATATGGGATACTCTTGAAAACATACATGAGGGAGACCAGAAAGTAAAGACTGCCAAACTTCAAGTCTATAGAGCCCAATTTGAAAACTTAAAAATGAATGATGATGAAGACATTGCCAGTTTCTTCCTAAAAGCTGCAGAAATTATTAACAATATGAAAGCTCTTGGAGAAAAAATGCCAGAAAGTATAATTGTGCAAAAGATTCTAAGATCTCTTCCATCCAAGTTTAATCCAAAGGTGTCTGCAATAGAAGAAACAACTGATTGGGAGACCTTGACCATGAACCAACTACTTGGAAATCTAACAGCCTATGAAATGAGGCTCCCATAGAAGAAGCCAAGTACGAGGGAAGCAGCCTTTAAAACAGAAAAGAAGAAATAAGAAGAGGGAGACATATGCTCTTGCTCAGATGAAGAAGAGGCAAAGTTTGTCAAGAAATTGGATAGAGGCTCAGGTAAATACAAAGGTAAACTCCCCTTCAAATGCTTTAACTGTGGAAGAGTGGGATACTATGCCGCTAAGTGTCCTCACAAGAAAATAAGAAATCAAGCTCAAGAATCAGAGAAAAACACATCAAAGAACTGGCAGAAAGGAAAGAAATTCAGCAGAAAATCCTTCTATGCTCAACAAGACAGCAGTACATCTGAAGACTCAGATGAATCCTCAGGAGAAGAGGGAACCTTTGAATTTTTACTAATGGCCATAGAATATCTTGAAGGACTCTTGCTAGAAGAAGAAGAAGAAGGGGAAGTCGACCTTGAGGGGGAGCTTAGAAGTGCTCTGGAAGAGATTGACAGACTCAAACTGAAGTGCAGAAAACAAAAGGACATTCTTCTTAAGTATGTAAGAGAAGAACAAAATTTAGAAGTCCTCATGCAGCTAAAGGTAGAGCTTGAAGAAGCCAAGAAGATAGAAGACATGTTACTTCAGCAAATCAAGAATAAAAACCGAGAACAAGAGAAACTGGAAGAAGAAGTAGTATGTCTCAGGAAGAAACTAGAAAATGATCAAAGGACAATGCTTATAAACTCTTCTCAAACAAGCTCTAGTAAGTTGAATGAAATTCTGGTTGCTCAAAGATCCCCAATGATAAAAACAGGAATAGGCTATGAAGGAGAATCGAGTAAAGGCAAAGAAAAGGAAAACAAAAATATTATTTTTGTAAAAGCTAAGAAGAATGATGAAGTAGCTCAAACAATTCCTACAAAAGAAGAAATCTGCAATAAGGAAGACAGAGATCAGAAGAAACCACTAGTAGCAAAGAGTGTAATAAATACTCAGATCCCTGAATATGTAAAATTTCGAAGCCATCAAAGGAGATTCTTCCCTCCAATGAAGAATGCCAATTGGCATCCGATAAGTCAGACACATTGTCGCATACCCGTCATGTGGCGAGGAATGATTCAAACCAGCGAAAGATGCAAGCATGGAAGAGACAACCTTACATCAGGTATGCAAGTAATTTCTATGGTTATTGTTTTTATTGTAAGGATTTTGGCCATAGAATTAGTGAATGTAGAAAGTATGGAAAAAGACTAATGTTCAATACCTCAAGGAGGTTTACGAGTCAAAGTAACTTTTTTCATGCTCCCAATTATGCAAAAACTATAATCAAATGTTGTATATGCAATCAAATTGGACATATATCCTCCAAGTGTTCTCAAAAAGGATATAATTCATCATCTCACAAAATATACCAAACAAAAGGGGGCCTCCAGTGGATAAAGAAGGAGAATAAATGTGACTTGGCTTTAACTGCTCAAGATTTGAAGAGTCAATGGTATTTGGACAGTGGCTGCTCTAAACACATGACGGGAGACAAAAGCAAGTTTGTAACTCTTGATGGAAAGAAATCTTGAAATGTTACCTTTGGCAATGATAAATCAGGAAAAATAAAAGGAAAAGGCTCAGTCATCATAGACAATGGCAGAGGAAAGGCCCAAGATGTACTATTTGTAGATGGGCTGAAAGAAAATTTACTAAGTGTCAGTCAGATGTGTGACAAAGGCTGTGAAGTTCTTTTTAGAGCACAAGATTATGAAGTCAGATCAAGCACCACAGGTAAGACTCTGCTCAAAGGAGTTCGAACAGAGAGTAATGTTTACATTGTGAAAGAGGAAGATGAAGCATGTCATCTTAGCAAACTAGAAGAGTCATGGTTATGGCATAAAATGTTGGGACATCTCAGCTTCGATCACATAATCAGACTAAGCAAGAAGAAAGCTGTCAGAGACATGCCAAAAATAAAGAGGCCTTCTAATACCATATGCAAATCATGTCAATTAGGCAAACAGACTCACACATCCTTCAAGGCCAAAGATGAGTTATCAACAAGAAGACCTCTACAGCTTGTGCACATGGATCTGTGTGGACCTGCAAGAAATAAAACACCAAGTGGAGAATCCTACTTCATGCTGATAATAGATGATTTCTCCAGAATGACATGGGTTGCATTTATCAAGAGTAAATCAGAAGCCCTGGAAAAATTTAAGATCTTCAAAGCATTAGTAGAAAATCAAACAGGATGCAAGCTGGAATGCATCAGATCAGACAGAGGAGGTGAATTCACAGATTATGACTTTGCAGACCTATGTGATGAACATGGAATAAAGCAACAAATTACCATTGCAAGGACACCTCAGCAGAATGGAGTAGTAGAGAGACAAAATAGGTCTGTACAACAAATGGCCAGAGCCATGATGCAGGAGAATTATATTGCTCAAACCTTCTGGGCAGAAGCTGTACACACAGTAGTACATATAATAAACAAGGCTCATTTAAGACCTAATAGTGATAAGACTCCTTATGAGCTATGGCATGGTAAATCAACATCAATCAAGCACTTTAGAGTTTTTGGCAGCAAATGCTACATAAAAAGTAATGATGAAAATCTGGAGAATTTTGATGCAAGAGCAGATGAAGGAATATTCTTATGATATGCACCCAAGAGTAAAGGATATAGATGCTACAACAAGACTCTTCGAAAAATTGTAGAAAGTATTGATGTAAGATTTGATGAAGAACTCCCAAACAAAACGAGAGATATAGACTACAGCAGCTATTCAGAAAATTATGAAGAAGAGGACCAAGAGGATGGTGAAGCAAGCAAGACATCAGAAGATACTGAACTAAGCTCGAAAACCCCCTCGAGATACACTCAAAAGAACCATCCAGAAGATCAAATCATTGGAGACAAGAGTGTAGGCGTGCAAAAAAGAAGGTAGCTAACAGAACAGACAGAAGAAGTATACATAGTAATGTTATCACAAATAGAGCCAAAGAAGTTTGAAGAAGCCAGCAAGGACAAGTATTGGGTAAAAGCAATGAATGAAGAATTGGACCAAATTGAGAAGAAAAATACCTGGGAACTAGTTCCTAGAACAATTGAGAAGAATATCATTGGTTCAAAATGGGTATTTAAAAACAAAATGAATGAGCAAGGACAAGTAATCAGGAATAAAGCCAGGCTGGTCTGCAAAGGATACTCACAAATTGAAGGACTTGACTATGATGAAAAATTTGCACCTGTAGCCAGAATGGAGGCTATCAGAATGTTCCTGGCATTTGCATGCTACCAAGACTTCAAGGTATATCAAATGGATGTAAAGTCTTCTTTTCTTAATGGAGATCTAGAAGAAGAAGTGTATATGGAACAACCAGAAGGCTTCTCATTGAAAGACAAAGAAGACTATGTGTGCAGACTGAAGAAGGCCCTATATGGACTGAAACAGGCTCCTCGTGCTTGGTACTCAAGACTGGATAAATATTTGCAAAAACAGGGTTTTAAGAGAGGTGGAGTAGACAACAATCTATATATAAAAGCCCATGAAAATGAACTTTTGATTGTTGTAGTGTATGTTGATGACATTATGTTTGGAAGCAACAAAGATGAACTTGCAAAAGGGTTTGCTGATGAAATGAAAACAGAGTTTGAAATTTCTATGATTGGAGAGCTCAGTTTCTACTTGGGACTACAAATTCAGCAAAAGAACACAGGTACATTCATTTCACAAGAAAAATACATAAAAGAAATGTTGAAAAAGTTCAAAATGGAGAACTGCAAACCTGTGTCAACTCCCATGACCACAGGTTGCAAGTTGTGTGCTAATGATGGGTCTGCTGATATAGATCAAAGACTTTACAGATCCATGATTGGAAGTCTATTGTATCTGACTGCATCAAGACCAGACATCATGCTAGCAGTAGGACTAGTGGCTAGATATCAAGAAGCACCTAAACAAAACCATCTTCTGGCAGTCAAAAGAATATTCAGATATCTACAAGGAACAACACAGTATGGACTTTGGTATCCTAAAAGAAAAAACTTCACTTTATCAGCATACACAGATGCAGATTGGGCCAGCTGTGTGGATGACAGAAAGAGTACAAGTGGAGGTGCATTCTATCTAGGAGAAAATCTAGTGGCATGGTTAAGCAAGAAACAAACATCTATCTCCCTATCTACAACTGAAGAAGAATATATAGTAGCAGCAGCATGTTGTACACAAGTCATGTGGATGAAGCAAACTCTTCAAGACATGAAGGTAAGCATTGATGAACCTATTTCAATCAAATGTGATAATACAAGTGCTATAAGTATATCTAAAAATCTTGTACTTCACTCAAAAACTAAACATATTCCAATTAAGTATCATTTTCTCTGAGAACAAGTGGCTCAGAAGGTAGTAAAGCTGGAATATGTACCAAAGTACCAACAAAAGAACTTGAAGACGACGAAATAGCATATTTGCAGACCTCTTTGCTGAAGAACCATTTCAATACTTGAGAGATAAAGCTGGGGTAGTATGCACGGATACTGCTCTCGATATGAGAAAGCACAATTTCGGGGGGAGAACAAAAATGAAAATATCATTTCGGGGAGATAACGACCCGTGAGAAGAAACAGGAATCATGTCCCTGGGGATCAAGGAGGTGCATGGTACAAGGTCAGCAGAAGAGGGCCCAAACATAACTCAGTAGAAGAAATATAGAAAACACTTTATATCAGGAAGTGAGAAATCCTTTGCCATTGATGTCAAAGGGGGAGGAAAACGAAAAAAATGGGCTTCTAAAAGGAAAATAGAGGTAATTTCCATCAATGCCAAAGGGGGAGACTGTTGGAAATGTTGTTATTGATGGCAAAGGAGGTAGCAGATGCATAAATAGGAACAGTTACAAGGAGACTAAGACATACAATGGAGCAAAGAGGAAATGAAGAGAAAGGCAGAGACAAAGGAAGCAAATATGGAGACAACGCTGTTATCACAGCAGTAGAGGCAGAGGCAGAGTGACAGAAGCGACAAAGGCAGAGCCATAGATGTCATTGCAGAGAAACCGTTGTTATTTCAAAAATATGTACATATATAGATAAATTCCGAGATTCTTTCATACAGCCGGGCGTTACACATAACATAAATTTTAACGGAGCACTTGTATTCGATTGATATGGTAGAGCTGTGCATTATATATATGGTAGGTGCGTTATATATATATGGTCTATATATATGCATACATCGAAGAACCAGTGTGAATAGGAGCGGAACCATAGTTGACCATATATATATATATATATATATATATATATATATATATATAATTGAATGGAGCAGAGTCGAATAATAAAAATACATTGAACAGTGAACGTTTTGATAAATAACAAATACGGACCGGAACCTGGAGCGTAGGCTGGAACCCTGGGTCAGATTAAATAAATGAAAATAACTCTTTCATATCTAACGGGCGGAAACCGAAGTACAATGACGAAGACGGAACTTGGAGGAAGCGGAACCATGACCGATGAATAGTAAACATGGTTTGGTGAACAGTAAAGGCTGGAAGTGGTATTCTTCGCATCGCCTATCGACCATAGGTGGTATTGCCCGGAGGAGGAGTGATTCCATACAGGAATCGACACGTGTCCCGACCGACATTTCAAAACCATTGTTTAAAGTGCGCCTTCGCGCGTTATACATCGACTGAAGACGTGGAGCGAAATTAACATATGCCGTTGATTTGAAGACTCGACATCCAACGGTGGTCATTCAAAGGACTTGCACGAGGTTTAATAGAAGAGCCCGGAAGTTAAGCCAGGTACGGTGCATTCGTTTGGTTGGTTATTTGGTTGTATTGTGGGCCCGGGGCGGAGATAAATGTAACAAATTTGGTTTATTAACCTTAGTACAAGGTCCGGTTGAACACCGTAATATATGGATATATTTTGTATAATAATGAAATATGTGATTGTGGGTTAATTTGCTGAGAATTAAATAATATGGTTCAATAGTCAACTATTATGTTGCGTATGAGGGTTACAATGTGAAGTTAGCGCATATGTACATATAAGAGATTGTCGGGTTATAATCATATGGGAGAATGGAATTAATATCTAAATCCTTTGAATTTAGATAAACCAGACTTGTTTATTTAATTAAATTTGCCAGCGTGGAATTAACGAGAAGTGGGAGATTACCCGGATTGGGAAAATTATTGGGCAATGAAAGTTTGGGATACATTTACACACAGTTAAGTGAAAAATGAAAAAGAGAATGAGGTTGGAAGAACTGAAAATGTAATGTGAGTTTCAAACCATTATATTTAACTCATATATGAATAGAAAACGTAGACAGGTAGCCCGAGAATAGAAAACAGGGAATATGCAGATGAAAGTGAACAAAGAGCATGCAGAACAGGTTCTTAACAGCAGCAGGAAAAGACAAATCCAGTAAAGCCAAATCCAGAAAAGGAGCTGAGTAATATTGAAATATGTAATTAAGAATGTGAATGTAAATGATGTAATTATTTTTATTGTTTGTGATGCAAAGACAAGTATCCTAAGGAAAAGACAAAATCCCATTGTAGCATGAAATTTTTATATATTGTAGTAATTCTAAAATTGAGTTGAAATAGGAATAAGAAGACAGAAGCCAAAGAGTCATGAATGTTCACTTCAAATTCCCCGTGAAATACAAACAGTCATGTGAGAATTTATATATAATATCAATTTGATAAGCTAAAAGAGGAGAGAGAGAGAAAATATAGAGAATGCAAAATATAGAAGAATAAATCAGAGAAGATTAAGAGAAGAAAGAGAAGCTACAGAACAGATCTGATATCTGAGGTAAATCAGCAAACATTCAGTTTGTTAAATTGAGGAAGTTGAAGCTTCCCTATCAAGTAGCAGCTTGATAGCTGTCAGTTGTAGCTGACTGAGGTTGAAGCCTCCTGTAGGTTGGTGCCTGCAGAAAGTTGAAGGGAGTTTGTGCTTCCTTGCAAGTTGTAGCTTGCAGAATTGAGGTAGGAGCCTCCTGTAGGTTGGTGCCTACAGAAAAAAAGTGGTGAGAGGGAGTTGGAGCTTGCCTTTGAATCACAACAATAATAAGATGTGGTTTTCTCCCTTTATGGGTTTCCACTTATATCTGGTGTCTCTGTGTATGATGTTTATGTGTTGATTTGATTTATATCATCTGCTTAATACCTGTTGTTCTCATATTAAGTCTGTTGTTCTATTATATTAATACTTGCTGCTCATATTCTAAGATTACTTACATATTAAGCTGGACATGAAATGAAGATGTATGTTAGTTTGAATAAAAGGTTTAAAAAGTCCATGAATGTGTTAAACTGATTCACCCCCCCCCTCTCAGTTTAACTAAGAGTTCAACACTATCAACTCTTCATGAAGGCATGGATTACATCCAAGAATGATATCCATTTCTCATTACGCATTGAATCTGGGATAAAATTGTTAGGGAATGTGGACCGTTGTCTCCTCTTACAAGCACTTTTTCAGTCATAATTGAATTTCATTGCATTCCTTATATCTGGCTTGTGGGAGAAATAAGGAAGGAAGAAGAAATCGTATAGGAAATATAGATATTCCTTGACCATTCTACAGAGGCTACCACCATGGAATATTTATAGGTCACGAAGGAGAACATCACCCGGTATGTGATAGAACCAGTAAGGATGTATACCAATATGGTAACCATATCAAATCATATCAAGATCAAGAAAAACACTCTCATACAGAATCCCCTTGCATTCCTACATAGGCATGATGAATAACAATAAAAGGTGACCACAGTAGCTGCTGAGTACAAAATTTGGTGCACCTACCTCATGGATCAGTTACATATAGATTTTACAGAATTGTGTATTACAAATTTTTTATATTAGTATCAAATTTTGTTGTGGATAGAAAAATAGGATAGAGTAGAGTCAAGTAATCATTTGAAAGGTCATGAGGAAACCCAAGAGTCATGGACAGACCAAGGGTCACCCTCTCTGCTATAAATATAGCCTCATGATACATTGTCATGGACTTGTAGCTTTGGAATCAATTTTCATATATGGTTTTGAGGATTTAAGAGATTCTAGTGTATGCAAGGAGTAATTGTTTATTTCTACTTATGAATTTTATGGAGATAACATATGATGGTGTCATGATTATTATCAGTTTAATAAATCAGAAGTTCCTATGAGCCTTGGTGTGTTATATCTTTCATATGTCTCCATGTCTAGTGATACTTTTATTGAAACAAATGGATGGTATATGTTTTGTGTTCATTACTCCAATGTCGATAAATTGTTTTATTGATGTTTGCATTATATGATTGTAGACTATGCACTTACTAATGATTTATGTGATTTTTTATATTGAACATATTCATGATTGGTAACCTACTTTATATGTACACGTGAATCTCATTTTAGGTCTTGCTAACATTAGTTTTCTTATTGTTTATGCTTTGTAATTAAGTGTTTACTCTTCATGGGATCCATTATATTTGATGTTCATCGGTTATTGAATTTATTTTATTTGTTTTCTTTAAACTGATCCTATACACTTCGTGTGAGGAAAACATCAATTAATTACATGGTTGTCAAGCCTACATACTGAATTGGACTCCTAGACCAAACACTGTAAAGTCTAATTGGGAGTCTGCACTAGGAAGATCCCCTAGATTTTCGCGGTACATTATGGCCCATAAAAACAACCACAATGAAAGCACATGATGATATTCACATTTCTTTTCTTAATATGTATGTGAAACTAATCATGTTTTGGATTTGTATGTGATACAAGTGGAATCGAAGGGAGAATTCCAACCAGAACTATTGTCCATTCTAGACTTGAGACATATCATACTTCAAAACCATGTAAGAGAGTAGGTATAGGTGCAATGGAAGTACTTTGGACCAGATGAAGGCAGTTGGGAAATGGCGGATCAAATTAGGGTACTTTACACTTTTTTTACTTGTATAAACGAATGTAAGAGCTGCAAATGTAAAAATGACTCGTGTAATTTTGTGCTCTACTTGAAGAACACTGAGGACGGTGTACCTTTAAGGGGATGGTAACTGTAACAACCCTTTTGGTTGCACCCGACGTAAATATCACTATGTGAAATGGTTATGTAATCTATGTGAAAATTAAATTAATGGCTGAATTGAAGGAGAGGACATGAATTCATAGTTCTAAGGAGGAAAGGTTGATTTTAATGTGTTAAACTAGGCCACACCTACCTCATTTAATTGTATCACCTATTACCTTGATGAATTGAAGATCTTGCACTGAAATAAAATAATGTTTGGTATGGGAATCAGGAATGGAGGATGGTACCCATACTCTCCTCTCCTCATGGGATGTGGTGAAGCGGGAGAAAATGTCCATACATGAAGAAAAAATCAAAATATAATGAAATAATAGAGGAACAGAATGAAAAAACACATTGAATAAGTAATTTTTCAATAGAGGATATTGTGAAGAAGAAATACATGAGAAAAAAAAAGAGGCGCGGCGGGAAACATATCATAGAAGAGGAAAACCTCTTGAGCAGTTGTGAGAGAAGAGCACCCTTCAGCTACTGCTCTATGGTTTGGAAGAAATTCCCAATGATTCTGTTGAGGTGTGGATCATGTTCCTATGTTTGATTAGCCAGTGGGAGACTCAATGAAGATTTGAATCAGTTAGTGCTTCCTTAGTGTAGAAATTAGTATACACTAAGCATGCATACATCCATATTCCCCTGATCTCACAATATTTAACTTCTTGCAAAATACGGAATCATTCCACTGTTAATCTTTTCCAGAAAATTAATTGCAAACACATGTGAAGCATAAATAAAAACAATCGTACATAACGGAATTGTTTAACGGGAAATACTGAAGATGAAAACCCCAAGTATCATATATTTTGTATCATGGAGATCATGTAACAATCTCATACAAAGCTTAGTACATCAAGCTCTCAGTAAAATCAATCGTCACACACTAATAAAAAAAATCTGCAAATCCATGCACCGATCTTTGCCCTCCTGCAAGCCTGCCTCCACTTCACAATCCCTGTTGAATAATAACTCTAAATGAATTCGAATTACTCTTTCCTTGATTGCAAAATCCTCATTGGAAACTCCAATGTGTGTGTGGTGCAATTAATTCATCACTATAGTCACAATAGATAGTTCATCTTGCCATTTCACCTATCTCTCCACTCGGTCTCCACTGGAACTAACATGCACTGTATTTAACTGTTGTATTGTTCAGTTTATTAATGAGTTATTATTTGTGAATTAATTAACTAATTAATTCACTCCACTCTCACTAGTGTATCATTCAATTAGACTAGATACAACTAGCTCAATTGAGTTTAACTGAGTTAAACTGAATACAACTCCATCAACTACTCTTCCAACTCTGTCATAAATTTTCCACTTCAGTTCTAACTGAGTCCTCCATGCATGAACCACCAGTTTCCCTTGGGAATTGCATAATTCCCTCAGCCCACTGATTTTCCAAATCTGTGCACTAAAATTAAGTGCTCCAAGAGAATAAGTTGTTTATTGTTGGATTATTATTAAGAGCTAATAATAATCGACGCTTATATTTTTAGATCGAAAATCTATAAATAGACTTCGCCCAATATTATAAAAATATAATTTCATCTGTTTTTCCAACTTGATCAACCATTCACAAATAGCATCCTGCAACTTCTAAAATATGATCACCATGTCTAAAAATAGACATAGTCTAAAAACAGACTTGTGCCAAAAATAGCCTGTGGGCCCACTTAGTGAAGGTAAATCTTTTCACTAAGCTCATAATGTTGTTGAATCTCAACACTCCATCTCAACAAGATAGGTATTATCTTCCACCCCGATCCTACCTCTATGGTATTTGAATTTTCTCTTGGTGAGCGCCTTCGTCAGAATATCTGCATCCTGATCTTCTGTAGGAATGTACTGAAGCAACATGATCTTCTGCTGCACACAATATCTGCTATGATGATACTAGATATCAATATGTTTAGATCTATCATGAAGCATAGGATTAATCGAGAGCTTAATGCAGCTCTCATTATCACAATGTATCACTGTATGATCTAAATGTGAACCGAACCAACCAATCAGGATCTTCCTTGTCCAGATAGCCTCACATGCAGTTTGACTTGCCGCCATGTATTATGATTCTACTAAACTAATTACCAAGGATCCTTGTTTCCTGCTGTACCAAAAAACTATCGTAGATCCAATACTGAAAATCCCTCCTGATGTGCTCTTTCTGTCTGTTCGGTTGCCTGCCTAATCTACATCCATGAAGCCATGCAAATTCACCTCATCCATTTGTCTGTACCATAAACAATACTCAAATGTGCCCCTGAGATATCTCAGGACATGCTTGCCTGCCTTCCAAAAGATCTTGGTAGGCTTAACCATTGCTTGTGAAATCTAGTTCACCGCATAGCATATGTTTGGTCTTGTATTGATTAAATATATGAGCGAACCCACCAATTGTCAATAAATAGTGGCATCCACTACCTCTGTCGATGTAGCATCCTCTTTCTTCCAATTTCCTAGAAGAGGAGTATCAATAGGCTTGTAGCCTTGCATGTGAAACTTCTCCAGTATCTCCCCGGCATACTTTCCTTGAGACACAAACAGTTCACGTTCTCGCTGCCATATTTCCAATCCAAGGAAATAATGAAGGAGGCCCAAATCCTTCATCTCAAACTCCTTTGCAAGATCTGCCTTTCATGAGTGTATTAACGGCTCATCACCTGTTAGTATTAAATCATCAACATAAAGAACAATGATTAAAAGCTTACCCTCCACCACAATTTGGTAGAGGTTTGCATCTGCCTCGCTCTTGGTGAAGCCAAGTCCAGTGAAATAGTTGTCAATCCGAGTCTACCAAGAACATGGTGCTTGCTTCAGCCCATACAGTGCTCTTCTGAGCCTGCACACATGCGACTCGCTGCTGAATATCTCAAATCCTTCAGGCTACTCAATGTACACCTCTTCCTGAATGATCCCATTAAGGAACGTTGTCTTCACATCCATCTGAAGAATGTGCCAACCCATCTATACTGAGAGAGCAAGGATGGTTCGTATGGAAGAATACCATGCGACAGGTGCAAAAGTTTCTTCATAGGCAATCCACTTGATATGTGAGAAGCCCTGGGCACAAATATTACCTTATACTTCTCAACGCTCCCATCAACAGCTTTCTTTACCTTGCAAATCAATCTTGATCCTACAACTAATTTTCCCACTAGCCTTGGAACAATCTGCCAAGAACTGTTTCTGACAATGGAGTCATACTCCTCCACCACGGCATCTACCCATGTGGGCTCCTGCACTGCTTCTTCAAAAGAATATGGCTCTATCACGATACACTTGCTAATAAGAGCCATGTATCCGTTAAATCAGTCAGGTGTTTGTCTCTATTTGCATTGTGATATAGGGACTCCTACATTCTGTGTCGCATCAATATTTAGTCTCTTAGCTTCTATGGTACGCTATATTCCTTGTCAGATATTTGGTTCTACACGAGTGGACTCCTCCACTCCATGAATCTCCTCCTGTGGCTGATCCACATCTCTAGGCTCATCTTTGGGAACAAGAAGTTACTCCTCTGCATGCAAGTGTAGCTCCATCTCAAGCGAAAACTTCATGGCTTTCACCTCATTGAATTTTATATCCCATCGCACCATAGTCATTCGACTGTCTAGAAAATACACACAATAATTATGGGGTGTTTCTGTGTACCCCACAAATATCCCAACTTCTGCAGTTGGCTCCATCTTCTTCATGGTGTCCTTTACCACATGAATGTAAACAGATGAGCCAAAAATATTGAAATGAGAAATATCAGGCTTCTTACCAGTAAAAGCTTCTTCAGGTGTACTCATGCCAAGTACTCTATGAGGACAATGGTTTTGCACATAAACTACAATGTTGCATGCTTCCACCCACAAGTGCATTGGTAGGCCCTGGTCATGTAGCATCACTCGTGCAGCACCCACGATCATTCTATTCTTCCTCTCCATGACCCCATTCTGCTATGGGTTATGAGGTGCTACGAGTTCTCTTAGAATTCCTTCCTTGATATAGAAGTATTTGAATTCACCTAAGATGTATTCACCACCATTATCACTCCATAGAGCTTTCACTTGCTTCCCCGACTCCTTCTCCACCAATTCTTTGAACTCATAGAACTTTGAGAATGTTTCACTCTACATATGCATGAAGAAGGTCCAGCATCTACGAGAATAGTCATCAACAAATATAACATAATACATGTTTTTTGATGTTGAAGCAACCGAGAAAGGTCCACACACATCTGTGTTAATTCTCTCAAGGATCACCGAAGCACGCTTCTCCTTCTCATGAAAGTTGGTTTTCACAAACTTACCCATAGTACATCCCTTGCACTGATCTGACTGTGCAAGAGTACCCTTGGGAAGTCCAGTAGAAATTTGCTGCAAAATCTTCAAAGCGCCATGGTGAAGATGACCCAATCTCCTGTGCCATAATTCGCCCTCATCCTAACTCACCACTTCTTCTACTTTTCCCACCATGGCAGTGCATCCATCTACCTCTAGCTTGTAGAGATTCTTAATTTTAACCCCTATATTCTTGGTCTGACCCATTGTTTTATGTTGAAGGAAGGCTTTTCCCTCACTGAAAGAAACATCATAACCTTTGTCTTCCAGCATTGCGACCGAGACCAAGTTCTTCTTTAGATCTGGAACATGCATAACATCCTTCAACAAGAATGGACTTTTGGACTCCTTCTTAAAGGTAATGTTCCCAATTCCAGCCTCACTGTACCAACCATCGTCGCCCATCTCTATATGCATCTGGAGGTCCTTCTCCTCCAAGTCACTAAAAAACTCCTTATCTCCCATCATATGGAAAGACGCGCCACTATCAAGATACCACATCGATCCCATTATGCTTGAAACCAAGCATGTGATCAAATAGAAATCAAGTTCAAATTGTGAGGCCAAGGCCTCTCCAGTAGCAACTCCAACAGTCTTCTTGTTCTTCTTCTTCTGTGGGTAGTTAGTGGCGAAATGCCCATGTTCATGACAGTGAAAACAATTCACTTTGGACAAATCCTGCTTCTTGCCTTTAGCTTTGGATTTTGAAGGAAATTTCTTCCCCTTCCCTTTCCTTGCTTTGGCAGCCAAAGCGCAATTCTCTTCATCTTCATTCTTCGATGAAGAGCCATCCCTGGTACCCTGCCTTATCTCCTCCTGCACAAGATCCGACCAAAGTTACTCCCATCTCGGAAGTTTCTCCCGTCCATTGATAGAGTATCTGTAGCTATGCCAACTCTTCTGAAGCCTAAGGAGATCCAAGCTCACCAATTATTCATCATCAAAAGTAACCCCCACACTTCCTAGTTCATCCTTGTAGTGGACAAACTTCATGAGGTATTTTGGAATACTGTCGCCCTTCTCCATTTTTATTTTTTTGAGCTTGTCTTTAAGAGCCAACTTCCTCTGGTCGCTTCTGCTTTGGAAAAAATCTATCAAAGCGTTCCACATTAATAATGGATTGGCTTTCCCATGGAGGCTGGACACAATATGGTCCTTCACACCTTCCAACAAAATCCTTCCTGTCTTTACATGCGTCAAGTAATGCAGCATCGCTAGATCCCGGCTTAGGAACAACGCTATTGATGAAATCCTTCAGTCCATTATCCTCTAGCACTGCCTCCATCCTATCCTTCCAGGCTATGTAATTTGAGCTCCCATCAAGATCAGACTCCAATCGCAACCCATTGAAAGACATTTCAATGTATACTGAAATTCTGCACCAAGAATTTTCTGTAGCAAATTTGAATTTTCCACCAGCACAAACTCGACAATTATTCACAATTGCAATCTTCAGGAATTAACAATGCTCTGATACCATGTGGAAATTAGTATACACTAAGCACACATACATCCAAATTCTGCTGATCTCACAATATTTAACTTCTTGCAAAATACAAAATCATTGCACCGTTAATATTTTGCATAAAGTTAATTGAAAACACATGTCAAGCATAAATAAAAACAATCCCACATAACACAGTTTTTTAACAGGAAATCCTGAAGCTAAAATCCCCAAATATCATATATTATGTATCATGGATATCATGTAACAATCTCATACAAATCTTAGTACATCAAGCTCTCAGTACAATCAATCGTCACACACTAATCAGGAAAAATCTGCAAATCCATGCACCGATCTTTGCCCTCCTACTAGCCTGCCTCCACTGTGCAATCCCTACTGAAGAATAGCTCTAAATGAATTTTAATTAATCTTTTATTGACTGTGCAATCCTCATTGGCAACTCCAATGTGTGTGTGGTGCAATTAATGCATCACTATAGTCACAACAGATAGTCCATCTTGCCCTTTCACCTATCTCTCCACTGAGTCTCCACTGGAGCTGACATGCACTATAGTAAACTGCTATATTGTTCAGTTGATTAATGAGTTATTATTTGTGAATTAATTAACTAATTAATTCATTCCACTCTCACTAGTGTATCATTCAGTTAGACTAGATACAACTAGCTCAACTGAGTCTAACAGAGTTAAACTGAATACAACTCCATGAACTACTCTTCCAACTCTGTCATAACTTTGCCACATCAGTTCTAACTGAGTCTTTCATGCATGAACCACTAGTTTCCCTTGCGAATTGCATAATTCCCTCAACCCAATAATTTTCCAAATCTATGCACTGAAATTAAGTGCTCCAAGATAATAAGTTGTTGTTTATTGTCAAATTATTATTAAGAGCTAATAATAATTGAAACTTCTATTTTTAGATCGACGATCTATGAATAGACGTCGCCGAATATTGTAAAAATAGAATTTTATCTATTTTTCCAACTTGATAAACCATCCATAAATAGCATCTTGCAACTTCTAAAATATGATCACCATGTCTAAAAATAGAGATAGTCTAAAAATAGACTTGTGCCAAAAATAGCCTACAGGCCCACTTAGTGAAGGCGACTCTTTTCACTAAGCTCGTCATCTTGTTGAATCTCAATACTTAGTAAGCTAATAAACCAATAATTTCTTGCTATATTATTTTATAAATCACTTAGTCCTTTCTCAATGGTACTATAAACCACTTAGTTCTTATTGAATTGGATGATAAACCACATAAGTGCTTGCTGGACGGTTATTAAACCACTAGGAAGGTGAGTTCATCGATTGAAATTGTTGTTGAAAAGAGTTTTCAAAAAATGAAGTGGTTTTTGAGGAAACTATTAAACCACTTAGTGCTTGCTAAGTATGTTTATAAAAAACTTGGATAGTGGAATATAGGATATTGTAGTAATTTCCTCAAAAATCCAATTGAAAACCCACATACATAATTTATTCAATCTCCTAGAACTAACCAGTACACCATCTAGTTCTTGGGTGAATCCTTGTGATTTATCATAGATAAGAAGAGAGCCATTATGGTGGTTACTTCCAAAGAGAAGTTGATAAACCACCTAGATAGTGGAATCCTTCTCTTGATTATTTAACTAAGCCTCGATGTGAATTTCCCTTCAGAAAGTATCTCGTCTAACTATGGATTCATCTTGGGGGTTGTGAGATGCAAGAAATATTGTAGTGTAGCTGGCCAATGGTTGGGTGGATAGTTTAATTCCCTCCTTCGATTGCTATCCATTTCACATCATCTAAATAATTCTAATTACTTATTCTTGAATGAATCATAGATGATGAAATTGTCTTATGTGTTATTAGTAAAAATATGGTTCAACACTACTCATGGAGGGTTCTAGAATGCATTGTATATTCATGGTGAATGAGTTGTGTTATATTTCTTTATGGTTTTGTGAAATTCTAACATTATTTGATGTTTTTTATCTTCATGGAGTACAAGGTTACTTATATAAATATGTCAAGTTGTATGTGGTTTTTATATGAACTTGTTATTACATGTGCTTCTAGTTATCTCACCTATTTATGAATTTAATTATTTATTTTCATCCTTAGGATTGTGGGTTATCTCACATTATGAGAAGGTAACCTATGTTCTTTATGTTAAATTAGGATTTAGCTAGGTTTCATGGTCACTTTGTTTAATAGCGATGCACAAATTCTTTAGTTTATGCACACTTGTATATTGTTGTGAGATCTTAACATTCTCTAAATAGAGGCTGGTCTATAATGCCCTTGTAAAATCTATATTTTGCATCCACTTCTTTCATTTTCTTAAAACCCATGGTAAGATATCTTTTTTTAGTGCCTTGAACTCATGTGGATATAAAAAAAATGTCTATGAGCTCTATTCTAGGGATTTGGCTATAGCCTTAAAAACTTAGTGTTTTAGCAAAAGCATTGTTTTCTTGGGAAATTATGGTAGAATTGGATAATGTTTCCCTACCTACAAATATTAGTAGAAATCCATAATTTATCTGGCCCTAGATAGTCCCCTAAATGGAGATTGTATCTAAGTTGGACATTGTTTTATCTTCGAAATTTGGTTTATATCTAGATACACGAGGGGGTGAATTGCTAATATCTTTCATGGATGCATATGGTGATGGGATCATGATCTGGAAGGAAAAGGCATATTCACATTTTAAATGATCCAGATTTATTTTGAACAATATTTTAGGACATGCGCAATTCGTGATATGATAATATGGCGTGGTTCATTACCGCAAGGCCAGATTTTTTTTCACGAAAAGTTGGTAATGTATGTGGGATCTAGGAAATCTAGACATGAATGAGTTTGTGCACATGTGAAGTGCCCCGGATAAGGCTATTTTTTTTTTAGCACAAATGAAATATGAGAAATCTAGGATCTGGGTTTGGCATGCAGTTTACACCGTTATGGAGTTCGAATGTCTCTTGAGCCGATTCTCTCTCTATGTAGCGAAGAAATATGGAGCTCCAAGGCTGTGTCAACAATGGATAAATATTCAATGTCCTGGATTGGACTATAACTAAATATAACATAGAATTGTTACCAAATACAAAGGGGTTAGACCTAATGGGACCCACAATATTGAGTTAAAGTGGAAAGAATGTTAAAAGCTATGTGGATGCCACATAGGGGCTAGGAGTGATGTGAGACTACTAAAGATGAATTAAGGATGAATTAGTAGGTCACGTGGGTCACAAATGAATGAAACCTAGAAGTATCTTGCTGATGTGGCAGATTATAACTAATTAAACCTCGAATGAGAATAAATTGAAATTTGGGGTCACATTGAGGTAAAATGTATTTCACCAGAAAGATTTTGTAGTACTTTTTTGGGTTTCCACAAATTTGGAAAAAGATGATTTTTGTAACCTCATACTCATAATAGACCTTGGAGGTTGGGTTAATCCATAAATTAACATCTCCCATACACTAGAGTATGGAAAGGGGTGGGAGGAAGTGTTGGGTATTTTTCCTTTCTAATCAACACCTCGCCAACAATGAAGATGAGAGAATTTATTTTTGACGATAGTATATGCAGAAATTTGGAAAAGCCAAAAAAATAAAATAGTAATGGTGCACCCTTGATCATGAATGATAAAGTAATGGAAACAAATTATTTGAAAATAGATGAAAATTAAGTTTTCAATTAAATGAATTTTTTTAGCATTATGAGCTTCATGATGTCTAATGATCACACTATGTGACACTATTTAAATGTACAAATAAATTACAATTTGTAAACTATGCCTTTGATGGTAATTGATGAAAACGAAAAAGGAAATCGACAAGGAAAATTGAATTAGAAACGGGCGCTTGCAATCATACAAAATGTTTATTGATATCGATCACACTACAATGGAAGAATACTTTTGACACATACAAAATGTTGTTGTGGAAATGTTGCAATGAAACATTATTGTAGAAGAAGTTATATAACCTTATAATGAGATATTCCTAGTAGATTTTGTCATGTTGCTAATCAATCTTATCACATCAACTCCAATGGAAATATTTGTAGTCATATGACAAACAATATGATTTTTGAACTTGATACATATGTTATGATCAATAGGAATTGGCACAAAGAAACTTATGTTTAGTACCATCCATGAGGAGGACTTAATCCTACATTTTATTATTGGTCAGAAAAGGAGGAATACGTGCTTGTGAATGAGAGAGATTGTGATGATTTATTTAATGCAAAAAAAAGGCATTGACAAGGGCATGAATTACAAAATAATGGGCACTTATTACCAAATGTTACTACAAAGGAGTGAGAGTTCAAAAAAATTCTACGAAGTATGGTTTCTTCGATGTAGAGAATAATGAAACAAGAGCACAATACTACCCAAAGAGAAAAAATAAATGTGTATGAGGGTTACAACCACAAAATATACAAAGCACATATATGGCAGGTTCAAGGGTACTCAAATCTTGGGCTCATAATGCCATAGGGTGTTTCTAGGCAAGAATCATGGAGTTAACACTATTCCAATACCACTACTAGAGAGAGGAATAATTGTATACTTGATCATCTTCCATTACCTCAAAACACTAATATGTACAAAGATTTGTGACTTTTCGTTTCATGTTCAAAAGTGATGACTCTCCCTATTTTCTTAACTCTTCATATTTCTCGTATTTTTAAAATATTTACAATTTACCAATCCCTAAGTATTATGTATCTAACAAATTTAGAGTTTATTCCTTCAAAATTCTTACTCGTACTAACAACAACAAAAAAATCAATTTGAACATAAATAAAATATTTTTATAGCAACTTTTTGTGTGTGTTATATAAAATAATTTAAAGTAAAAAATAATTGTATTCAATATATAATTTTATTTTACAACATATTATAAGGGACATGTATCATTACTTAAGTTCTTAATGTGGTATCGACACATGAATTAAAAATAAATAAAAATAATATTCACTCAAAAAAATTTATATATATATATATTCTATTTTTTCAATATTTGTCTATTTTCGTGCATATTTTCTAACTAAATTTAACCGAAATATCACATGGATTCCTTAGGGCCCAAGTGTTTCTTAGGGCACTAAATCCATTCATGCATTCAAAGTACTATTTTAAAGAACACGAACTCATACTCTCTCCAAAAATTATATCATTGAATTTTGATGAAAAAAGATCATCAAATGAATAGAATGTACTTAAAACAATTCAATTGTTTTCTATTGAATAAGTGGGGCATGTGTAATTCTTTTTGTGTTCAACATAGATTTATCACATGTAAGTAGGAATCAAGTCTCCTAAGGTGATATTGCATTTCTTAAAGTTTAATTAAATGTATAGACCAAGAAAGGTTTCATCCCTATAAGTGCGTAACCATCATAGATCCACCTTAACTATGGATATATCAAGCACTGAGAGAGAACAAACCTCTCGAGTTGCAAATTTATCTTTTGAATGAAAAACTTGAGGAATGTTTTCCACCTCGAGAGATTTGATCCCTCTCTACCCTTGATATATTTGGAGTTAATATTGATCTAGGTTTTTTTAATTTAAATAAATAAAGTGCAAAGTTAAAATGATATAATTTTGATATTAATTATATGATATCATTAGTAACTTGTCTAAGGAAAGTTTACATAAACTACCCAACAAAAATTAATAAAAATTATAATTATAAATATTTTTTAATTTGACCAAATCAACATAATTTATAATTAATAATTATAATAATTATAATTTTATTTGATCTTACACGGGTTGTTAAAATATAGAGTTTGAAAACAACTAGTAATTTGATGGAGACAAAATGTTTACATAACATCTCTTCCATACTAGATTAAAGAGTGCCTTTCGCACAATAAATATAAATTTAAGATGGATCTATGTTATCTTAAGGGTATGAGTTCTCATCATAAAATTATCTCTCTCTGACATCGGTGTGATTTGTTTCTGAAAAAAATTAAGGAAATGTTTACAACATGAGGTGTTTGATCCCTCTCAATGCATAATAAATTTAAAGTTAAAATGGATTTGTATTAGTTTAAATGCATTAGTCCTTTAATGTTTATTACTTCTTTACATAATAGTTTCATGGGATTAATGATTTAATTTATCTATTTGGTTAATACATACATGTGATTGTATTTATCATAAGTTAAAATTGTGAACTATTTTTATTTTATTTTATTATTGATTATATTTATTATTTTATTATATGCCTTTTTTTTCACTATAGGAGCATTGATTATTCCAAATGGAGAAAATATTTGGTTTCATGTATAAAAGTAAAGTTAAATGTTAATTGAAGGAACATTGTTATTAACTTTCTTATAAAATTTATCCAATAAAAAATATATGAATAACCTAAGACAAAAAATATATATTTTTCTTGAATAATAATTATTAATATTAAAATCCCCGATGGGGTGACTTTTAAGACTTGTTAGAGGTGGGTTACTGTCACCCCACTTGGCCAATGGGCCAAGGGACATGGTACTGTACCCTTGACAAGTGTAATTCCAGCTTATGTGGCATTAATCCCACGCCCACTTGGGAAGATGAGAGGACATTGTGGTGAAAGATTTAATCACATGAAGTGTGTGAGGAGGGTGGCCATAATACAATGTGTGGTAATGTTAAATCACATGTTCTTCTCCACAACTCACAATGAGGGAGGGACAATTTGGGTTGTAGTGAGATACCAACATATTGACACAGGGCATGGAGATGTAAGGAGTTGGGGTGATATTGAATAGGAGAAAATTCATTGACTTGAAGGTTTCTCCTTGAGGTTTTATCCACATTGTGGTATGCCCACTAATGGGAGGAATGGGTGGGTTCTTAGACTTGGCATGTAATTCCGACAAGTGTTATTTTAGAATGGAGAAATGAATATGGTAATTACCACCTGATCTGATGGAATTTAATAATTGCTATCTCTAATATGGTGAAGGGGGGATTATTGTTGCTTTTTTTCCTCCCCAAAACATCCAAGAAGGAATTCCACTATTCTCTCACTAGGTGATAGCTTTCTTCAACTCCAACTCATTTTTCTTGGTTTTGCTTCCTTCCTTTTATGCCATGATGTAATTATGGATTCCCTATCCTTCCAAAAATCAATTTTCATGGTGGTTGGTATCTTTTTGTATGATGTTAATCTCCTAGCGACTAGGTATGAATGAGATCTACGGAGATTGAGGGGACCTTTTCCCTGTCTTGTTAAGATTTGTGGTGGTTTTTAGGGCGTTGGTGTTATCTTTATCACACTAGTAGTATTGTTGAGACACTTGAAAGCCTTCTCTAGTATGTGTGTATCCTTGGAAGCTAGTGATGTATAGTCTTTCAAGGTTAACAAGGTTTTTGTTGGACAATCGAAATTCTATAATCAACATAGGTTGGGTGGAGGATGTTTATTTTGTTACAGGCCATTGTTTTGGCACAAGTATCAATCATTTGGTGGAATTTTGATCTCTGTAATGCTTGGTGTCTGGGATCTAGAAAGCATTGGTATATTATAGGAATTTTTGTGAACATACACCTGGCTACCAAGGTTTCCATGCATGAAAAACATTGATCCATCCATCTCTTTGCATTTAGTCATTTTGGTGTCTGATTGGTCTATTTGGGGGGTATTTATCCCGTCGAGGCTGACTGTGCTCCACCTTTGAGTCTTTAGGTGTCATTCTTGTCATGCCTCAATAGATTACTAGAGAAGAGGGGTCGCTTATTATCAAGAACATGCTCCTAAAAGACATACCCATGTGCAACACCGACCTAAAGAATCAGTGGCATGGTATTGAGAACACACTCCGACCCATGTTTAGGAGGAATTGACCTAGTTTGAGGAGGACACCTCTTCTCAAAGAAATTCCCTCTCAGTTATTGAAGTTTTGACTTAACGTACAAATTAGATCCCTAATATAAGACATACGAGAGGAATATTTAATTAGTACATGAAAATAATAAATGTGTACTGAAAATGATATTCTTTCTGGGGTGGACTCTATTAGATTTCCATGAGTGTCGGATGGACCTGCTCCAATATTTAGGTCACATGCACAATCATATTAAGTATTTTGACATCAAGTTGGAGAGGATCGACTGTAGGTTAGAGAGGATAGAATGCCATATTGGTGTCCTCCTTGCAGCTGATAAAAATTTGGTAGATCCAACAACTCATATCCTAGTGGGAGGCTCTAATTCCAACCCCCTTGCTTGACTTTGTTGTGGTTCTAGTTTATGATTCCATTTCTGAAACTATTTTTGTTCGAGGCCGACTAGGCCACTATCTATATATTAGCCTGATCTATATTGTCTTTGTTAGTTTTTAGTTGTCTCTCTCCTCTAAAAAGAATACATGTTTTTTTTGTTATGATTTAATATTCCTTATAAAGTGACTTATTAGAAGCCTTAATGTAATTCCTTATTTTTGTAGTTAATAGAATTGACACATCAAGATAATAATAATAAAGAATATCAAAATCCATATTCATTTTTTTCTTTTAATAAAATAAGAAAAACCCAACATTAACCAAATCATCAATCAACATTTTTGTTTACTATTACATAAAGAAATAGTTTTTCGTTCCTATCAAATACCTATTCTTAACCTATTTCATATTTAGATATATATATATATAACCCAAAAACAATTTTTACTTTGAAAATTTTACCACTTTGAAAATAAGTATCAATTTGAATATCCCTCGAAAAATGTCGAGCCCGTGTTTCGATTAAAAGTTGCTTTGAAATCTAGAACTTGTATACGTAATTCAATGCATCATAGAATATACATCAATGATACGTTGTATCGAAGATTAATATCTTTAATTATTTCCCCATCATATTTTGTTTCATGGCTCCTTCCAAACATCCGAGAAAGTTATTTATCACGTTTCTCGATCTAAAGTCACTCTTATATCATCCTTTTCTAAAAATAGAAATTTATTTTTCATGTGTCTCGAAGCTGTTCCATAAGATTAGACAAGAGAGGAAAATTAGCAGATGTTTGGATAAGGTCACTGAACATTATATGATATTTTTTTCTGAAAATAGAAAGCTATTTACCACGTGTCTCCATCCTATTGTATAGGGTTAAATGAAATATAGATAAAAATCACTGGAATTTTTTTATTTTTTTCAAGTTTCAAACCTAAATTAATCAATTACGTAATATGTGAAATGGTTAAAATCAAATATTTGTTATGTAATAAGTTTTCTTATTTAAAAATAATAGTGTGATTATTTTTTAATTATAGTATATAATTTTCATTTTTTTAAATTAATATATTTATGAGTGTAGAATAATCAATTCTTAAATTTTAAAAAAAAAAAACTATTTTTAATTTGGAATTAAACATGTTGATATATTTTTAACATCTCTTCTATAAAAATGAGATTTTCAAATCAAATCAAATTCAGTGTATCTCTCTAGCCATATTTTAAATACTATTAAATTTGTTTATCTAATAGCATTTTTTAAATATATTATGAATAGAAAACCTAATAGCGAATCTAAACACATTTGTAAGCTCTCTTCGAAACACTTTCATAAATTCTTAACTGGAAAGGATTAATATACTAGTAGATTCCCTCACTAATATTTAATTTAAAGAAAATATTTTAATAAAAAACTCATACAATTAAAAATCAATAAATATTACAGTGTTTTATTAAAATTAATAGTAAAAATATATAATAAAATAATTCATTATAATTATAAAAAAAATTCATTATACCATGCAACATTTATTATTACATATAAATTCATATGTATGGAAAATGTATATTATTAACAATTTCCTTTAAAGGTGCAAAGGTACACTGAAGGAATAGACGATTTCGGAAGATTATCTTGCCACTCACTCCAATGCAAACAATATTATTTTTTTCTACGAGTCCAACAAAATTCCTTATCCATAAGAATATGTAGATGAGAGATATCTAAAGCCACTTGGAGATGTTAGAAAAGGGCATACAAATCTGTGAAGAGAACTCCACTTGTTAGATTTTAATGACTGATGAGCATAATTAGGCTGCCACTAGGATTGAGGAAGGCATTTTTAGTATTTAGAAAGCCGTCGTTGTCAGTTTCTTTGGTACACTCTGGCGTCAGAGAAATAGGAATCGGAATGACAACAAAGGAAGTAGAACTGGAGTAGAGTGACGCTCTTCCAGAGTTGGAGAGAGAGACACTCTTCCAGGAAAAAAAATCTAATTTCGTTAATCATTTTCTGCTTAAGTTCATTTTTGTGCTAGTTTTGAACTCGTAAGTTGTAAGTTTTGTAAATATGGGAACCATGATAATATAAAATTCATTTTAAGAGAAAAAAAATTAAGCAAAATGTGGAGCACATCTCACTTCTGGTCACTGTAATTACTTTTTTTTTTTAATAGGAGTTATCTTCTAAAGTAGACAATCTTGAATTCACCAACTAATTTCTAGGTCGTTCCTATGAAATCCCAAGCACATGTTCTGTAATCTCAGGCTTCAGCTTGCAAATAAAATTCCATGAATTCTTCAAATCATCGTCCAAGTCCCCATAATTTTCTATTTTGGGGTAAAATAAACACCTATGGAATTGATTTTAGCCAAATTTTTGAAAGATTACAGGCACATCCAATCCATCAGATTGATTAAATGAAGGCAAGTACACTAAAGTGACATTACTCCATGATTAATCTACAAGAATTAAATATTTACTTACACTCTAGCTTAAGCTCCATCACATCTTTGTGTCATTCTAGCTTAAGCTCCATCACAACGTTCTAGCATAAAGTTGTTTGTATATGAGTTGTTAGTGTTCAGAATCAAGATGAAAGTCCTCAAACAAAACTACCAAAGATTATATCTGATTTTTTTTATAAGAAAAAGGTTAGTTTTGATACACACAACATGGATGTAATGTTTGAAGATGTTCAAGGATGCATGGATGGTTTTTTTGATTTACACAAAAGGGAAGACAAAACTATTGTTGCCTTTTTATTTGATGATGTTCTTGGAATTGAAGACATAGGACAAAAGAAGCCATCAATTATGAATGAATTCAACTCTCATGGTTTTACTCATCAAGAAAACGTGATTTTTCATGGTTTCCAAGATCCAATGGTAAGTCCGTTAAAGTCATCAATCAAGGAAATTTTTGTGTTTCTTATGAAGCAGGGATTCAATTTTCATTATGAGTTGCCAATAGATGATTCACTTATGATGCTTTTCAAGCACAATCAAGCAGCGCAGGTGTTGGATCCAGCTCTTTGACTGGCTATACTAGAAATTTTATATTTCTTGAATTAAAAGTTCAGTTTTCAACTGTTAGAGTAGGGTCATGAGTACATAAATAAGCTTGTTGGGCAAGCATCTCTTTCAACATTTACCTTCAATATTGTTGTTGTAAGTTTTGGTTTGTATAATGTTTTCCTTCAAGAGCATGTCTATGAACGAATATGGACTAAAGAATATGACAAGAGTTCGAGATCAGCCCAATGGATAAGGCACTTGGTCTACTGGTTCTTTTCTACACCATAGAGGCACAACATCCCCATAGGAGCCACTGTTATCCAAGATAACCATTAGGTTGGTTTTGAGTCATGATTCTATTAGGTTAAGTTAGTTAGGGTTGAACAAGATCTTTTAAATTTGTAATTTAAAAAAAAAAAAAAAAAAAAATCATATATGTGGGGGGTCTTGAAGGTCATCAATAATGTAAGATATTTCATTGTTAAATAAAAATCCAAAAAAAATCTTTTTGCATGAATGAATCTGTTCATTAGAGTGAATTTGACACTTCTACCATCTTTCCTAGCAAATTTAGTGTAAACAGTCCAGGATTTGCTACGAAAGTTCCTAGACTTTGTTTTCATTCTAGCGTTATGTATTTTTGATCTTTTCGAGTAGTCAACATAGTGAAGAGGTGGTTGAATCATCTAATAAGATCATGAATATCATTGTGCCACTTGTTTAAGAGGGCACCTCAACAATCAACTCCACATGGATGACATGGCTGACAGCTCATCATGATGCCAACTCATCAATACATCACACCATCTCATCTCAAGCTCACAGAGTCTTAACTCCAGTGCATAAAATATCCAACTCCTCAGTATGTGAGTTTGGTTCGATAAAAATGATACAAGTCGAATTGAATAAAAGGGGTCTTAAAATGATTGTGCAAGAAGATGAAGTTACTCCATGGAACATGGTGAGGAAACACATTTTTTATCAAATTTTGTATTATGCTATCATAATATGGCCTATATAGGCTTTAGAAGTGTTTTTGAGGTAAAAAGAAGAAGGAGAAAAATGTCAGTGAACTATGTACTTTCTTTGAGGATAAACTTCTTAAAAATTAACAGAACAAGGGTGACTTAGAGCATGTGTTTACCTCATTAGCCTCAAGTAAGACCCTCCAACAGCCAGAAAGGTCAAATATTATGCAAAAGGTGGATTTTGGAGTTTGCTACGAAAGATTTTGTACATGATTGTTTTATCAATCACCTTCCAGCTCAGTTTATGACCAACTCGAAAGATATTTTGGAAATTTGAAGGAGGTTTTTCTTTAGCATGAGCCCATCTTGAAAAAAATCTCTCATTGTTTGCACAACCATCAGGGTTTGGAAAATACGCAATCATCTTTGAGAGCTATTTTTAGAATTTTTACCAGACAGATTTGTGTAAAAAATTTAAAATTCGACTTGGTGGAGGTCCAACTCAGCATCCATGTGCCATGATGACACATCAGCAGTGACACATCAGTAGTGCAGTACACTCAAAAAATTAGTTGGTTGAATTTTATAAGGTTTATTAAAAGAATTTGTTAAGTTATTTAATGAAAGAAGAGTCCTTTTTGTATTCAACATCTGCCAAACAAAAATATCCCTAAAAAGTCTCCAAGTGATGTAATTCAATTAGAAATAGGTATCTTAGTTAGGAATTCGAGGCTGGCCCATGTAGCAAGCCATTGTATGAGACCTCACTCTATAAATGAGGGAGTTTTTGAGTTTGAAAGGATTTATGAATGTAGATGAGAGGGCTATTGTGTAATTTAGTTTCACCAAGCTAATATACAGTTGCAGCAAGTGTTTTTTCAGACCTAAGTTTCCTTTTGAGCTTATATGGTTAAGATTTTTCCATTTCTCATATTATCATCAACTTCATATTCCTATGATTACATGGAATTCATAGTATTATGCTCCAATTTCCTTCATGTATTATGTGTATGCTATAAAAATATATCGTTTAAGATTAATTTCCTGAGCTTCCATGAACTACATTTTCTTGTGATTGAAGTCCCATAGCTGACTCCATGCCCAATGGTATCCTTCATACACTCTTCCACCAACAAAATCACTTAAAACAAAAATAGTAGAGAGTTAGCCATCTGCAAACTGATTTCATCTCGAATATTTCATTATTTTCCCTGAGAGAGCCCTCTCTGATTCGAAGGGTTTTCGTCTAACGGCAATCGTGATTCCAACATATATGACCAAAGTTATACGAGGGGTCACTTATTATCAAGAGAACGCTCGCAAAGGACATACCCGCCTGCAACATCGACTTAAAGAATCAATTGCATGGTAATGGGAACACACTCCAACCCATGTTTAGGAGGAATTGACCCAGATTGAGGGGGACACCTCTTCTCAAAGAAGTTGCCTCTCACATATTGAAGTTTTGGCTGAATGTACAAATTAGATCCCTAATATAAGACAAACGAGAGGAATATTTAATTAGTACATGAGAATAATAGATGTGTATTGGCAACCAATATTCTTTTTGGGGTGGACTCTATTATGTTTCCATGAGTGCCGGATGGACCTGCTCTACTATTTAGGTCACATGCACAAGCATATTAAGGATTTTTCCCTGACGTTGGAGAGGAATGACCAAAGGTTAGAGAGGATAGAGCACCATATTGGCATCCTCCCGGTTGCTGATAGACCTTTGGTAGATCCAACAACTCCTATCCTAGTGGGAGGCTCTAATTCCAACCCCTTTGTTTGACATTGTTGTGGTTCTAGTTTATGATTCCATTTCTACAGCTATTTTTGTTCGAGGTGAGCTAGGCCATTATCTATGTATTAGCTTGGTCTATGTTGTATTTGTTAGTTTTCCGTTGTCTATCTCTCCTTTAAGGAGAGTACATTTTTTTGTTATGGTTTAATATTCCTTATAGAGTGATTTATTAGAAGCCTTGATGCAATTCTTTATTTTTGCAGTTAATAGAATTCACCCATCAAAATAATAATAATGAATATCAAAATCAATATTCATTTTTATCTTTTAATAAAGTGAGAAAAACCCAACATTACCATAATAATCAATCAACACTATATGTTTACTAATACATAAGAGAATAAGTTTTTATTCCTATCAAATACTCATTCTTAACCTATATCTTAATAATAATATAAAAACCTAACTCTTAACCAAACAAAAACAATTTTTGCTTTGAAAATTCTACTCTCAATTTTTGCTTTGAAAAATCTACGACTTTGAAAATTCAAGTAAGTACCAATTTGAATATCCCTGGAAATATGTCGAATCCGTGTTTCGATTTAAAGTCACCTTGAAATCTAGAACTTGACGACACGTTATTTCGTTAACTACACGTATCCGTAATTCACTGCATCATAGGATATAGTTGTATCAAAGATTAATATCTTAAATTATTTCCCGATCATATTTTGTCTCGTGGCTTCTTTCCAGTGTGGACTTCACTTCCAAAGATCCCGGGAATTTTTTTTTTTCGCGTTTCTCGATCTAAAGTCACTGAAAACCTTCTCTAATTTTTTTTTTTAAATAGAAATTTATTTTTCCTGTGTCTCGAAGCTGTTCGAGAAGGTTAGACAAAAGAGGAAAATTAGCACATGTATGCATAAGGTCACTCAACATTATATGTTCTTTTTCTGAAATAGAAAGCTATTTACCACGTGTCTCCATCCTATTGTATAAGGTTAAATAAAACGGGAAATATAGGTAAAAATGGCTGGAATTTTTAATTTTAAAGTTTCAAACCTAAATTAATCAATTACGTAATATATATGAAATGGTTAAAATTTAATATTTGCTATATAATAAGTTGTTTTATTTAAAACTATTATGGTGATTTTTTTTTAATTATAGATATATAATTTTCATTTTTTTTAATTAATATATTTACGAGTGTAGAATAATCATTTTTTAAATAAAAAATATTTTTATTTTTAATTAGGAATTAAATAGGTTGACATACTTTCAACATTTCTTTTTAAAAAGTGAGATTTTCAAATTAAATTCATTGTATCTATATCTCTTCTATAAAAATAATATTTTTAAATTAAATTCATTGTATTTCTATGGCCATATTTTTAACATTATTAAATTTGTTTACCTATAAATAAATTATAAATCTGCACATCCTAAATTTTATAGCAAATCTAAGCACATTTGTAAGCTCTCTCCCAAACACTTTCGTAGATTCTTAACTAGAGGTGATTAATATACCAGCCTAGATCCATCTAACTCTGGATCTATCATGCACAGAGAGGGATCAAATCTCTCAAGGTGCAAACCTTAAAAAAAGGTTTGCACCTTGAGAGATTTGATCCCTCTCGGCGCATGATAGATCCAGAGTTAGATGGATCTAGGCTGGTTCCAGTCGGAGGCATCAACGTCACATTTTTCAGATTATTAAAAATTTTGTTTAATTTTGAGATGTAAGATGGATCTAGGCTAGTTTCAGTTGTGTGTTGCCAAGGAAAATCTATCAAAGATATGATTAATTTTATCAGTAATATGTAAATATATCAAATATTAATATAATCATTTTAAATATGCTAAATATTTCTGAGATTAACTTGGTCATTTTAATTTTAAATTTTCTTAATTACCTCAGTTTGTTGAGATGATAATTATTGTTAATAACTATAATGATGAAAAATGATTGTGACAGCCTCATTTAGAGCTCATTAGTTTGGATTTAGTTAAAAGACAAGTTATTTATTTTTAATATATGTTTATTTTATTTGGTAAAAGAAACTCAACAAGAAAACACTATTTTTGTTACTGAGCTGGTAAAAGGAAATGAATCTCTTTAACTGTTGGTAAAAAGTATCTAAGAATAGAAGTTGGTTACTTGGGAACAGTTAGAGGACAGTTACCTAACCTCCAGGGATAAAAGGAAATCCCAGGGGAGGGTTAGGGGTTCTGTGTTTTTCCTCTGAAGGAAAAAGGTGAAGATTTCTCTAGAGCTGGGAAAATGGACAGTGGAGAACATCTTCTGTAACCTTGACTTCAGGTGATCTGTGTGTGGCTGGATTGGCCGTCCAGAGGCTACAACAAGATTTCTACTGTTTCCGGAGTGCAGACTGAATTCTAGAGCTAGGGGGCAAGCGGAGGACGTCATTGCCTCCCTTGAAGGTTGGGTGGACCACAGTTGGAGGGTATTCTTGTCCTACCAGATAAGTATTTACAATTGTTCAAGTTGCAGTACGGAAGTCACTGTTTACCTGGTTATTTTATTAATGGTGAAGTACTGTTATCTGGTTACTCTATTTAATGTGAAGTAGATATTACAGAACATTCACGCTTATATATTTACATGCATTACTAATTATGATGAAAATGTTTACAGTTATCGTCTGTTACACTATTTAGTGGTGATATAATTGAGTGCAGTAACAGAGAATATTGGATAACCATTCGTAAAAATGACCCAGTCTCGTAGTGGGAAAATTGTAGATAACTCTGGAATTATGAAAACTGTAGCAGATATTTCTATAAACATTTGTACTTAAAGTTACATTTAAAGAAAGAACGAGCTTGCTTAAACATTAGTAAACCTACGTGCTGTATATACAAGAGCAAAAGAGAACCATGGCTATTTATCTTGTTTGCGACAGAAAAGAAAATGATAAGAATAAGTTATATAAGCTGCAAAACAATATATACTCATGTCTTAACAGGTGCATGTTATAACTCTGAACTTGTAGAGCAGAGTTGGGGCAAGAAACCCCACTCGCTCTCATTCTTTCACCTCGAAACTATACACGGCCTAGTTCATGGCGGCCGGTGCCACCTAGGGTTAGGTGATTCAAATAATAGAATAGAAAATTTAACTTGTGAACAGTTACAATAAAACGTGGAAGTACAAACGCAAGATATTTACAAATACATTTGAGGAGATAGTACTGATAATACAAACAGGAGAAAAAAAAAACATTATTTCTGGATGCATGCATAACTTATACCCCATTATGGAAAAATAACCGACCTATTCCAAATCTGGCCGAGTGCAGTAAAACGCGATAGGAGAGACTCGCTTTTAGAAGCATAGCCGCATTAATGAAACAAAGAAATTACAGTAGACATCTGTAGTTATGGAGCTGTGCCATAGTTCACCGACGTGAACAGAACATACATTACCCAAAGGAAAAGTTTGAAATGAAAACCCAAAAGAACATTCTAAACAAGATTTATGGTATTACGAGTTGCAGTTAGATAAATATAAAACAGGACAAACACCAGTCCGGCCTTGAAGGCGGAGAATCAAATGTTAATACATTGTATATAATGCCAAAAAAATATAAATCCTCTGGAATTATGCAGACATCCTTGTCTGAAGCAAACGAAAGGAAACCTAGGCTAATAAAGGGCTGTAAACAATTAGTGCTATAACTGAGCATTACGCCATGATTCGGAGCAAGCATGAGCGCCAAGTACCTATATAAGGGAGAGCGACATCATTATCTGTTGAACTAGACGGAATAACCCGCGCAGATAGAGAGAAAGACAGTCTGGTCTTTATACCTGTAGATACACCACAAACAAACTGTCAGGAAAACTCTAAATGATTAGCGCCGGAAAACAAAACAATGAGCGGAAGCATTTCTTAAAGAGCCGAAGAGCGGGCAAATAGAATTCGTACCTGTAAAGAGGAATAAACCCCGCATATCCTGAGCAGAGATGGAAACACCAGTTTACATAGGGTTAAAACGGATTCTCGTATTAACTGTGTAAAGTATGGAAGAGGAGGTAGGCCGAAGCTAAACATACCTGTGGAGTTGGGGCGGCTTCAATCTGAAGAGCCAAGATTTTCTTCTGCAAATCCTTTCTCCACCGACAGCTGATCATGCATGGGCGGCCCTGCTCGAGGAATATCATGCACGGGGGCGAGATAGTAAGACTTAGTGAATGTCCAGAAAACCTGTAGGTTTATTTATAAAAACACCACTGCTTGTTAACTGAAGTATTCACCGTAATGTTACCTTCGAACCAGCTGTATTGACATGCAGACGGAAGGATTTAAGGAGAGCGGCGCACCATGGAGGAGAAGAACACCAGAGTCTCTAAGCCTGTGAGACAGGCGGTGGAAAGAAACTCCGAAACGCTGATCTTCCCTCGCAATCTATGCAGAGAACGAGGCAGGATTAGCTGGTTACCGCCAAAAGGCTAGCGTGTGACAGTTGTACCAGCCGGGCAGAGACGGAGCCAAATGGCGGAGAAAATATCTCGGAGGTGACAGGGTAAGTTATGATCGGATCGCAGTAAAATAAATGTAAGTCTCGACAGGTGTGACACACGATTTCACCAATAAACCAAGCATAGAATCGATCACCAATGAACCAAGTAATTAAAACGATACGCATGGGAATAGAAAAATCCAAACGTTTATGACAAAGCCAATAGAGCTGAATGTACACCGTGTATACATTTTCGTACCATGTCAATGAATTTCACCGTAAACATGATTAAATTTGTGATCATGGTTTATGTATATGTTTCGTTTTATTAAGGTTAATATAATTCCACGATTGGTATAGTCACAGTTATGTGTTGTGGAAATGTTTAGATAGTATGCAGATATGTATACAATTGGATAGTGGTAAAAAAAAAAAAAAAATATTGTTACTTCTCATAGGTTAATTGTATAGGT